>JAYMTK010000010.1:0-125577 GCA_036897405.1 Pelargonium myrrhifolium | reverse complement strand
TGTAGCTCTTCTAATCTTCTAAGCGGATATATATAGCAAGCAAAGGAGGATAAACACAGAAAGTGATTCTCTTGTAAGCAGTAGATCTTGAAAGGTAGTCTTTTGCAAGGTACTTTTTTCTTAGAAAGCTTGATTCCGATCTATCAGACGATGGATAACATATTCTTGTTAAGCAGTAGCTCTTAGATATTGACTTATAGAATTTCTTGTTAGGTTAGTTTGACATTGACAGTTAAGGATTCTAAAACCTCTAATTGAAGTAGCTATCTCTTTGCTGTTGAAGGAAGGTGAACTAGGCCAAAGCAGTTGCAGGTGTTGCTATTTCTTCTTGAGGGAAATCCTAAAAGAGCTCTGTCTTAACTTGTTAGCTAGTCTCTTTCAGGTTTTTTTGGGTAATAGGCCAAGTAGCTGGTGTTGCTATTTTCTGAAGGTAGTATGTAAAGCAAGAATAGGAGTTAAAGTATTCCCATTCCTTTTGATTGAGCACTCGTTTGGAAAGGTGTCCCTTTTTGTTTTGGTTACCTTACTCTAGTAGGATACTCCAAGCGAGCTACTTTTTATTGTTGGTTGGGTTGGATAAAACTTATATATATAAGTTTTACTTTATACATGTTTAAGTTTGCTCGCTACCTGGCGCCCACTTTTTTACAAAGTATGCCCTAAGTAAAATGCAATATAGATATATATAGATTGTATAACCAGTTTAACTCTATCCCTCTTAAAAGTTAAAAGAATACAATGCAAATCTTTCCAAGAACTCTGAAAAAGAAACCCCTTTTTAATATCTTTAAGGGTACAATGGGTCTTACTTTATAACTTATCCAAAGCTTTTTTCTTCTTAACCTATTTTTCTTAGCCTTACTTTTCATTTACCCGGGCACCCGAGTCTTTACTAGAAGAGTTATTAGTTATTTTTGGCTCGCTGATCTACACCTAACCCTCATGAGTAACCTTTAAATTGTAAACTGAGAATTGTTTTGTTACTGTAGGAAGTAAGCCCGGGTTTATAAAAAAGCGTATTTATTCGAATAAGGCTGCAAAAACAAACAGGGCTCTACGTTGTGAATGCCAGAAAAATCTTAGTACCTATTTCCACGAAGGTTACAAACTTGTCTAATATTAATGTGTTAGTACTTGAAATACGCAGTATCCGCTGAAAAGGAGTGCTTCCTAAAGTTTTTGTGGTTGCCCCAGCCTGATAAAAGTATTTTCTGCTTGAAGCAAGGTCTTGATATCTGCAGAACTTTGTATAAACCCTAGAAAGACAAAAGAACTCTTCAAAAAGGACTCACTCCATTCAAACAGCAAATTCACGGGTATCCCTTGGAATGTGAAATGTTACTGCTAATTTCTTATGATTGCTTAAAGATACTTACGACTACTAAACAGGGCTTTTTCTCATTCATTTTCTTTAACGAGTCCTAAGTTGAAGCTTCATTTGTATAATTGCATACGGTTGCACCCTAAAAAGGGTGTGTCCCTTTACGAGGGTTCTCTCTTTCAGGAAACTGAGAGTTTGCTTTTAACGCCCTAAGCTATGGATAACCCTTCTTTGTAATTTGGGATTTAGAAGCGAAGTCAAGTTTGTGAATATTATATTTCAAAATAAGTTAATTACACGAGGATGCTGCTTTTGTTACTTAACAAGGGCTTTTGAGTTTCTAAAAGCGCGCGTTGGGAAAGCGTAAAAAATTTCCGTGGGAGTTCGGATAGTAATCTTAGTTTATAAAAGTGAGTGTCGTTCTGTCAAAAAGAATTTGTATAGGCGCTTGGTTGTAATTAGGAATACGCTTTCCTGGGTAGAGTAGGTCCCTCTTTTCGTAGATAAACTAAAAAGCTTCTTTGCCTCAAGGGTTCAAAAAGAGGTAACAGTCATATATAAAGGATGCCGTAGAACCCTTCCCGTCCCGGTAATGGCCCCTGGATCTGTTTAAAGAAAACCCGTTAAGATCCTTGTAAAAGTTTTTAGAACACACTAAAATTCAAACTTAGCTTATGAGTCCTTTTTATTTCACAGCAGTGCACTCCAAAATGAAAATTAAAAGAAAGCTAAAAGCAGGTATACAGGAGCATACTTTCTTATGATTTCATATATTACTTGCAAGGAAAAGTCTAAGTTTCGCGAATAAAGGATTCCTTGGTTATACAAAGAGTAAATATCTATCTCTATATTAAGAAGAGCCGAAGTAAAATTCAAATCAATATCTTTATGTAAGAATCTAGATGTGAAAAGCTAAGAAATTTACATGTAATTTACACTCGAGCGAAAGCGACACACCTTTTCGAAAGTAAGTTGGGGCCGTTCCTATAAAAAGAATTCTTAATTTATACCTAGTAAATTTACTACTCAAGTAAGAATAATCCTGTCCATTATAAATTTCTAGAGTCAAATCAAGGAATAGTAGTTAGAAAAATAGAATACAAGTAAACATCTCAGTACAAAAGTACATACTCCTTTCTCATAAACACCTTCCTTTCTTGTAAGTTTAGGATAGGCAGATAAAGAGTATAGCTCGTAAGACTTCTAATTATAGAGACCGGAGTAATCCTTTTTACGTTTTTTCGGATATAAGTTATAGGACAATATAAAAACCAAAGAATTACATGAATCCAAAGTTTTTGTAAGTCCTGCTCAATCAAATCGCGGGAATATTCGGTAGTTAAACTTTTTTAGGTCTAGGTACTTTTCTTATGTTTCTGGGTTTCTGGATCCAGTTTTCGAAGTAAGTTACAAGGAATTTTAATTTGTTAGTTGAATAAGCGGTTATTTCTTCGGGATTCTGTGCCACTTAAAATGTTTAAAGAGAAATTTGTACAAAATTTCTACCCCCAGGAGTTTTTCCTTTAGGAGCAAGTCAAGGAAATTTTATACCTTTAAGTTACAAAGATATAGTATCTGGTTTATTCCTGCCTGAATTTCAAGGTTAAAGCAGCTAAGCGCAGCTCTCTTAAGGAAAAGTTGGGGTTGTTTATGTTCTTTTGGTTTGTTAGGTTTCTCATTTCTAAAGTCAAGGCCGTAGGGGCCTCTGTAAAGCTAAAGTAATTCTTTTAGTTTAGTAAAGACAAATATAGATAGAGTATCTAGAACAATTAAGAGTTTATAGATTCCTAACTAAGACTAAGTAAAATAGGTAGAATACTAGTATACTTCTGTTTTTTATAAAGGGAATTACCCATACCAGTAAGACTGATAGCAGAGTTCTGGGTATTCACAAGGTTATATTAAGATTGTGAAGACTGAGAGTATAGTCATGAGTAAAGTAAGAGTTTTACAGGTTTATTAAAGAGAGTTTAATCTTTTAGTTTTTCCAGATAAGGTTAAGTCTGTTTTTGCTGTTGCTGGTTTAAGATGATCTATACGAGGATTATCTTGCCTATGGTATATGAAGAAGGATTAACTAATAATATACTACTAAGGTTCTATCCTCTTTTACTGATAAGAACAAAGAACGGGAGGAGTATACCTTAAAAGAATTATAACAATACAAACTATAAAAGGACTAAAACAAGTAATACCTAAGAATACTAATACAAAACAACTCTATTCTTATTAGATATAATATAGATAGAATAAATTAATAGACAAACTTTACAGAATATCGATAATACAAAACTACAGTAGCTTGAGGGAATACCATTCTAGGTATACGAGGAGTGCCAGTCTGGGTCTGACTACAAAACAAAGAAACAAGTCATGCAGAACAACCGCTAAAGTTAAGCAAAAACACGTTTAAGAATATGAAATTAGTGTGGACTTACACTTAGTATCCTGTATATTTAGAATACGATTAGGCGTTAACCTCCTTCACTACGTTTAAGTCTGGTAGAATGATTCATCAAAGGTTTAATCCTCTATAACGAAACGATAAGCACAGAGAAGAGAAGAGAAGAGAAGGAATACCCCTTACTAGCAGTCGAAGGGCTTTCTAGTAAGAGCGCGGGGGTTCTCAAGTCTAAAAGAAGGGGCACTTATAAGCTAAGCAAGACACACCTTTTTCGGCGAGGGGGGTATTCTTCTTAGAAGCTAGCTTAGTAAGGATTTTATATAGAAAGAGGTTTTTTTGCTTTAATCCTTATTCGTTATCCTTATTTTAAAGTGTTTACTTTACTAATGTTATATTTAAAAAGGGATTCCTTGTTAGTTTAAAGTCACTATTTCCCTTTTGGGCGGGTTTTACAAGATAATAAAATGAAAAAAGTATAGCTGCTTTGTAGGTTCGTAAAGAAAGGAGGGGTTTACCTTAGACTACGAGAACAAATGTACTTATTACTGTTAGACTATACTTTAAAAAATGACTAACCAATAAGTAAGAAATCCTAGCAAAACTATAGAAATCAATCGATCTAATCAGGTTAAGGGCTGGTAAAAGACTAAAAAATAGGGAAACCAAAGCACCCCAAGCTCTCAGCATTCTAGACAGTAAGTTCCGGGTTATTCGGTTAAATCCGTATTCCTTTTTCCATGGATTTCCTTAAGTATAATAAGAATCCTTTTATTCCATAATTTTAAGTTAAGTAGGTGAGAGACTAAGAGAAGTCCAGCTTTTAAGGTATAGCTCTTAAGACTCCAAAGAAACAAGTTCTGATTTTGAGTAGGAGTAAGTCAGTAAGAGTGGGTCTTAGAAATTATCTATGTATATTCAAGAAACTACTTGTAACCTTAACCTCCTTCTTCCCTTCAGTCGGTAAGAATATTGTATAAAAGCCTTCCTAAGTATGACTCCTCCTGTAATAACAAGTAAAGAAAGAGAGGAATCTGACTTATACTAAAGGAACTCTCTTACTAATATCTTTTACCATTACACAATCTATAACAAGACTTCTATTACTTATTAACTATTTACTGTCTATGCAATAAAAGAATACACTAGCTACGGTAAGAAGTCACGGGTAACCATAACAAAAAGATCGAGCTTCTTCTTAGTCTTCCCACGGATCCTCCTCTTGTTCCCTGTAGCTAGTGTACTTACGTCCCTATCTTAGTATTTAGGAAAAAGTCTTTTATTAGTATACTAATACTAATGTATTCTATAGTTATTTATTAGCAATCTATAAAAATTATGTCATAGATAGTTTATATAAAGTCATTCCTAGTGCTATCCAGGGCAGGTCTCTCCATTTCAATTAGTGTGAAATCCCCTTGTTATATTGCGGCTATAAGCTACCCATCCCGGTTAAGATTCTCCATTTTGTTATGTTAGAGTGCGACTTGAATGCACGCATATCCTTAGGTTCTAATCCAAAATCTTTGCCTTACCCAAATCTGCTGGAATTCTTGTTAAAGTAAGCTCCTTGAGGCAAGATCCTACCCCATTTTATTTGTTTGTAGGAAAGATTTCACCAGGAACAAGAAATGGCTTTGATAAGGTAATTCATTATCTGTCACTCTAATAGAAGTAAGATCTTAAGTGGAATCTTTCTATATATCATCCGTTTTTCTATTAGGTTTCTCTAAGGCATTTGGTAGGTGCCCTTTTGACTAGAATCTAGCTTACTCATTATCTTTGGTAAAGCACGAGTGAGCGGATGTCGTTGGTTAGAATCGCATATAGAGTTCGTTTTATTCTTTTATCTTTTTTGTTTTATTGTTCTCCTAGTGTTATTTTCTTTCACTATCTATATACAATTTGTTTATCCTATATAGATATAGATGGTGCACTCTCCTATATAACTTATAACTTGCATGAATTTCTAATTCTAGTAGTGGCTTGTAATCTGGGAATCACTACACTCTTTAAGTTAGAAAGCGTAACTGTAAACCTAGTTTTAGAGAAAGCTTAGATAGAATGAATGTGTAAATAAGTATATGCCTTCCCTACCTATAGGGATATGAATAGTAAAAGAAAAGAATAACTAGACTCTCTATATTCTCTATTACACTCTAATTCCATAAGTATCTAATAACTAGAATGACTATAAATACACTAGCTACAAAAAAGGACCCGTAAAGAATCCTAAAATTGTATACATATGAACACCCCTCCCTTACTTTCGTCATTAGTTAAGATTCTAATTTTATTTTCCTAGCTTATTGAAATCTTTCTCTCAAGAGATCTATAGACCAGAACCAAGATAAAGATTAAAGACAAGAATTACTTTTTGCTAAGATTTGACCAGTACACTACGTTAAGATCTGAGACACCTTAAATGTGGTGGGGTCCCGCGGTATTCCTCGATATACACCTACCCTTTATTCAAAGGCAGCTTTTTCAGATCTATATGAGAGTTCTTATAGTCCAATTCAAAGTGTAATGACAGAGTTTCTCTTCTACTGACTATTGATGATGCTAAGCTAGGTAACTAACAATATTTTAGATTGTTCCAGTCATTTTGAATATTAATTCCCAAGCTCCCGTTAAAAAATAAGATAAGAGGGGTTCTAATTCCTTCTTTCTGTCAAACCCTTAGCCTGGAACTAAAAAGCCTACAATTACTATTATTTTACTCGAATTACTTATTATATTCAACAAGGGTTGAACAAAGTCAAAGATATAAAAAAGCTCCTTGTTCTATTGTCCTCTTTACAGATGAATGCTACTACTCCCTTAGATCCCCTTAGCTTTAGGATTCTTTTCGTTCAGATTGGGAAAGATAAAGAAAGACTCCCTCCTTTTAAAAATGCCTGTACTTATACTCATAAGATATTCTGGATTAGTAAGAGACCCCTTCTTTTTAAGTGTATAATATTGTTAAAGTGAATAGTTTTAGAAAGTTAAAGAGTATATAAAAAGCGCTTTGAGACAGTAGGAAAAGGGTTCCTAGGTAATCTTTTTATAGCCTTAATAAAGGGGCCTCTAGTTAGATTTTAGAAACTTTGTACTCCCAAAGCGAGTTAAATCTATAAACAAGGTTATACCACGAAAAAAGAAGCGCCGCGAACCAATAACCTGGTTAAAAGCCTCTTTCTTTCTAATGCATACATTTTTGATATAGACAGGGGCTTTCTCGGCTTTAGTTATATACTTATTATAAGTTGAACAAATGGGTAACCTTAGGTGATAGATAAGAGACTTAAGGTACGTAGTTTAATTTCCAAAATCTCATTTGTCTTTATGATCATTATGATAGCAGAAGTACAAAATGCTTTTAGTCCTATCCTAATTGTTAGGGTTCCCTCTGATACAGGGTTATAGAACTCTGAAAGAAGTACCTTTTCAAACAGAGCTAAGTACGACTTTAACCTACGCGCACTAATAAAGTATTAAAATCCGAAAAAATATCTATTTTGTTATATGCCCCCTCGTTTGTAGATCTGCTCCTTTTCAAGATTTCTTTGATTCTGGATCGGGTTACTAGAAAAAAGAAGTGGGTATAAAAAAGAGCCTCAAGCAAAAATTTGTGGTTAAACGATTCCCCTTTTATTTTTAAAATATTAGCTTTATTAAATTAATAAGAGAGTGTAGACTAAAAGCTATGTATGCCCTTACATGATAGGCGGAAGAACTTTGTTCTGATAGCTGCGAAAACCCGAGTACTTGTGCAATAACTTTTAAGTAAAATGAATTTTGTAAATTAAAGTGTATCCTATTCCAAATTCAAATAGACTTCCTATATGATACTACTGCCCCTTATCTTATATAGAGTGCGCTAATGCAATGAAGAGAAAACTCTTTTATGTACTCTTAGAGCCCCATGTGCGGCTACATAAGGGTAAGTGCCTCTTACCGCTCTCAAGGGACTAGTTAACTCCTTTTTGTACTAAGTAATTAGGGCTCTTACAAGGTTAAAGTTGACTCTAAAAAAAGGAATTTTAAGAAGTAGTTCTATTAAACTAAACGGATTTCGTGTAAGAGATTCTTAATTAAAAACTTTGGGATATCTAGATTGTAAAACCTTCTAGCCTCTTTTGTTTATACAGCTGGCCTATCAACTTATGCTTTTTCTACAATCCTTAATTTCCTCTTTTTACTATCTATTTCCTCCTATGCTATATAGTAACAGCTAAAGAACAAAAGTAAGTTTACCTTAACAAGTAATAAACTATCTTATACTATATTAACTAACTTATAACTAAAAAGAAGAGTAATACTAATACCAATAACTCGTAGATAAGTCAAGGCTGCAAGAGATCTTAGGGCAAGGAATAGAGGGAATTAACTATAGCAACAAGAATAGTAGAGCTTCTAATAGTAAGATACAGACTAAGAGTATAGATTTAGCTTTAAAGAGGATACTTTTACAGAGTTAGGCTCCAAAGACCAAAAGAAAGTTATAGGTATTAAGAAAGTAGTTATGATGAGTAAGGGTCTGAAACAGACAGAGATAAATAGGTCTGAGTAAGTAAGAGGTTGTGAGTATAGGTATTAGGAAAGCTACAAAAGCAAGTAACAAGCAAGAATCCTTTTAGACCCCTTAGAGAGGGAATACCGAACTGGGTAAGTAGGCTCTTTTCTTAAGAAGCTCTAGCTAGATTTGAATTTATGCTGTTTAAGGGATTAATAAAATAAGAAGAGATTTCTAAGTCTTAGAAGTGTTCCGGGACTTGAACTCTTGTTTTTCCGTGTATATTCTCTGAGATTCTATGGAAGATAGTATGGGGAACTCTCTTTTTTATTATAATGGTACGACTTGAACTCACGGATTACCTGCATTCCCCGTATTCTGTAGGACTCCAATTAAAGTCAGTCTCACTAGTAATGGAATTGGGAAGGAATTTCTCTTAGATATTGCAAAAGGCAGGATTTCTAGTCCATAAAGAGGCCGCCTTTACTTATACGATACATAAAGCCCAACCCTAATAGAAAGCCCAGAAGACGTAGGTTAAATAGGTCTACAAAAAATAAGAAATAGAACTGAATAAATGTTTGACAAGCAATAGAAATCCTGCCTTAGCTCTTAGCCAGTTAAACGGGGAGTAAAGGGGCTTGGTTAAGTAGGAGTTTCCCCTCTAAATTTAAAAGAACTAAGAATGCCTAGTTTTCTGGGGTTTACTATTAAAGTTCTAAAGTAAAGTAAGCAGTTTACAGTAAATGAAGTAGAGTGAAAGTAGGCTTTTAACTGATCAAGTAAATATTAATTACAGGTTTTTACTGATAGAGTCTGAAAAGAGGGGTGGGATAGAGATACAGAATAACATTAAAGCTACAAGTATTACCAAGATACTTCGAATACATAATTTAGTTTAGCAAAAACTTTTGCAAATGAGTCCTTTTGTAGTGGATCCTGATATATTATAGTTGTAAAATTACGTTAGGAGGATCCTGCGAAAACCAATTCTTAAGTTAGTAACAGCTTGTTGAGAGTAGAGTTTTTTCATCCGAACAAACTTGACCTTGGCTGGAGTAATTCCTTATCCATTATAGAGGCACTCATACAAACGAGCCCCTTTTTCTTTTTTAAGATATTAAGCACGCTAAGAGCTTATGAAATGCTAAACTTAAAATTGGTGCTTGTAGGGGGTTTCCGTGAAGAATAACCGGGCCCTTATTCAACAGGTAATTCTATAGTAAAAGCAGAGTAATCAACAAAGATTCATTTTAAACTGGGGCCATATAAAGCACGCATGGTATGTAGCAATCCATTATAAAACGAAAGAGGAGCAGTTTGAGTCTTTAGTTAATAGCTTTTGTAAAAAAAGGTTTAAGAAATCTTACTCTTACAAATGGGGTCTAGAAAGACTTTATTATGATTAAGGAAGCGTAGGGTTAGCATACCCAGTAGAAAGACTTGCCCATATGGGCTTTCCCTGGCTGTCATTTTTGTGTCACAAGGGTGGGAGTCCTTTCAAAATTAAAGTAATCCTATGAATAAACTTTACCCGTATTTTTACAATTTACAATAGTAATGAAAAGAAGGTGAATATGGTAGAGTATAAAGGTACTAGATAGTCTGTTTCAATTTCTTAGACTGGCCTGGCTTACGGCCTTAAAACGGTAAAAAACCTTTTGTTAAGAAACTCCTGCTATTTAGTATTTTTATCAGTTATCTTTATTGAACAGGTTGCGTGGGAATAATATGGATGTAGGTACACAGTCTTTATAGCAGTATTCCTACTAAAGCGGGCCCGCCCCGGGTGTTCTCGAAAAAGAGGGTACAAACCATAATTGTATTTTGTATAAAGAGAATTCCTTTTTACCGACCAGAACATAGTGAGGAAGTTAGTTTAATGTTACTCGTAATTATAGATACGCCGACTTACGCTATAGGAACACAAACCGCCTATTCCTAGTTTCCTTTCTTTGCTTCTTTGTTCCTATTTTTTATATTTATTGACTTACTAGTTTCTTTACTTTACGAGCTTTCCTTTGCAGCTTTGTAGCTAGACCTCGGGGCTGCTATACAGGCTCTGTAGACCTTTCATGAGGATCTTGGGGCGTGGACTTATATTACCTATTTATTAATTGGATCAGAAAGATAAGGAACAAACTTTCTACTACAGACTCTCCTATAGTACGGTGGTTTAGGAGTAATTCTAGTTATTTAGTAGCATTTAAATGTGCTTTTCGTATTGTATTTATAGTACAAGGTAACTTACGGCAGCCATCTACAAAAACGTACTCGCTTTCTTAACTTTAATTTCGGCAATAAAAGGAGAGATTTATAAGTATAATCACATCTATCTTGTCTTAGTCCTTTCAAACTACAAAGAAGTTTCAATACTTTTGTCGTAACAAAACCGGGTTTTAGTAGAAGTTTAGTGAGTTTAGCAAAACGGGCTTGTAGTTATTTTCCTAATAAATTTGTTTCGGCAGGGATTTTTATAGTTATAGTGCAGTTGTTCTTATAAACTTTTATAGAGATTTCCCCGAGAAGTTAGAATACCTTTTTTGCTCTTCCAACCTATGTTTGACAGGGCTCGAACCCACGACTACAATATTATTTCTGAATTACTCCACCCTCCTTTTAGTGTATTCTACTAACTTGATTAGAACCCTCAGGCATAAGAATTCCCCCGGTCGGGCTAACTTCCTTACTAAGTATATTTAGCTTTAAACCTTGACGCTCTCTCGTCCGGATCCTGTTTTAATTACGAATACGAGTCTTCCTCAGTATCTAAGCGATTCCTTTTTAATAGTTTTTAGGGATTTTTGTGTATAAGGAGTTAATAAGTTAGTCTGCTATTTGGAGTTACTACTGTAGTGCCCTAAAGTCTCTGTTATTCTTGTTTGTCTAATTTAGGGAATCTAAAAGTGCCTAGAAATTTCAAGTATAGGAAAAAGCTCTGCCAGCGGATTAAAGGTCCCTCCTTACATCTAAATTTTAAGAGTTCTCCTTTGTTGTAAATCCGATAATAGGCAATTTATAAATCTACTCATTTTTTTCTTGGAGTTTTTCTATTATAGAATAGGGAGTACAAGTAATTTATTAAGTAAAAAGTTTAGTGTCTTTTTAGAAATTTAGATTTAAAACTCCTATGGCAACAAGGGTACAAAAACGGGTATGAATAAGAATAGAATAAGAGTACAGCTACTAAAATAAAGAGAGTAAGATTCTTTTGAGAGTGCAAAGTGAGTCTTATAGCAAAGACTTTTCAAAGGTATTCCTACATAGCAATAAAGAGGATACTCAATATTCCTATACTTGTACTTATTTTATAAAGCAGGCTTTTGCAATGTATCTGAAAGGACTCTGGGTTTGATATAAGTTTCTTTAAAATAGGAAACACTAAATTTAGAATTTAGGAATAATAGCTATATGGTTTCTGAAAAAGGTAGGATTGGGTGGTTAGTAATCTGGAATTTTACTTCTCGTGTTAGTAACTGTATTTGCAATAGGCGAACTCTATATAATACTCATGTAGGAGTCTTCCTTATTTGGACAGCACCGCGCTCGGGTATAAGATTAATATATGTTAAATTCTATCGTAAGCGAATGGTAAGATTAGCAACATTCTAGAAAGGGGTTTCGTTAAGTTTATTTTGTTAGATATTTTATCTACCACTTCCACTTCGTATTGATTGCAGGAGGTTCTTATGGCCCTCCTCTTACTACAAAAAAATACAGCTTGTCTAGGGCCCTACTTCTAAAAAAAAGAAAACTGACAGCATGGCGAATAGAATTAGGTACAAGAGAAAAATTCCTGCATTCTGATTTAGCAGAATCGAGAGTTTTTTGAGTCTAAGGACACAGATAAGGTATTAACAAAGAAAGATAATAAAAGTTTCCTTAAGAATAATTTAAGAATCATGAAGCTGCCTATAAAATTTCCTTTTAAGGAGTCCAAAAGATTTTACCGGCAACCTGAAAAGTAAACTCTATAGAGTATTTCAACTGGGTGTATAGTACTAATAGAGCCAAATTAGATCCTTCTTAATCTTAAGGAAATCCTCAGGTTCCAAAGCCTCAAAAGAAAGCTTCTTATTCTAGTATTGCTAGGGACCCGCTTCCGAGGTCTGTATCATAGCGGGCTCTTCTTATGCCTACCAATATCCCTACCTTAAATTCTTCTAGGAATTCTATCTCTATCTTTAGTAGAAATTTTGGATAGTCGTATAGATACGTTATAACCAAAAACCTCCCTTTTTCTTTTGTAGCTATAAGCCTTTTTTAAAAGCCTTACTCTTCTCTTCATGATAACACTACCTTAATCTTACTAGGCCTCTTTTGGGCCCCAGCCATGTCTTATAACCCGTACTTATCCTCATTATAGTGATTCTCTTCTCTAGAAAAGTATCCTATTCTAGTAGTTAGAGGTCCTATCACTCCCAGAGAGCTTTGGTAAAAGGTAAAATAAAGTTTAGGGTATTCTCTTATCTTCTTTATATTGTATACCACCGAAATTTCTAAAAGGGGTCTTGCCCTTCATCATGATACCTATACCTTTCCTAGAAGCTAGATACGAGATACTAACCCTTAAAACTTACCTTTAAGGCGGAGAGTCCGACAAGAAAGAGTTTTAGTCAGTCAAACTTGTTATTACTCAAATTCCTTAATCCAAAAGACTCTAATGATTAACCTACTAGTTCTACTTAGGTTTTGCATTTTACCCGTTTGCTTTATGATAAGCTCTAGTTAATCCTAGTTATATGTCAAAGGGTGCCCCACTTGTACTCGACTTACTCTTTTTGTATCCTAAAAAAATCCCGTGAATACCACGCTAAATTCTTTTTTATATCTCATTCATAATAGTTTAACCTTAGCTCTAATTAAAATTAAGTGGGTTGGCTTATGTTTACAAGCTGTTATAGTTACAATTTCCAGTATATTTTTATGCGCAAGGAATTTCTTTCGGATCTAGTAACTCAAAAGGGTAGCTCAAGCTTTAACTTTAGGCTAATGCTAATATACTGCAAGGCAAAAACTCCGTAAAGCCCGGGTACTTTCTAATTTTAGTTTCTTAAATTAAAGCCCCTTCGCCCGTCAAAGAGTTATCCGAGAAGTAAGGAGCTCCTGGAAGTATCCTTATTAGAATTTTGAATGGAATCTTATAAAAAAAAGGAGTAAGTTAGAAAAAGGGTTTTTTGTTAAGTAAGGGGCCGCTATCCTCTAAACCTGCCTACTCGAGACTGTGAGATATTTATCATAAAAGCTTCTACCAAAGAGTTTTACTACTGAAATAGAACTTTTACACATGGAAGACTTTAGTGGCACTCCTTCTTAAAGCTAAAATGACTTTGGGTGGGGGGGGGGGTTAAATAGAGTACTACTTATTCGTAACTGTAGTCTATCCACGCATTTTTCTTTGATCTTTCGGGAAATTCCTTCGTAAAGCGGATACCGTGTCTTGGTTTACTCAAAAGAGAGACCATGCAGCGCTCCTTCATGAAGGTATCAAAGAAGCAAAAGACCCTTTCCAATAAATATCCGGCGCCCTCTCAATCAAACAGGCTCAGCACGACCCCAAGATAACCTGAGAATACTCTTTGGGCATCCCGTGTCTCAAGACACCTCCGCCAGTGCTTACCAGATCGTGAGTTATTTCCTCTTGGACGTGGATCTTGGTGAGCGAACCAATTTATTGCCCTCTCGCTTAAAAGGTTTCTTCTGGCTTCAAGGATTTAACATATCCTAGTATTTTAAAGTAGGATACTTTTAAGAAAAATAAAGAGGCCCTTTGCCATGAAATTTTTTAAGCGAATAGTTAAGAACGGGGATCCCGCGCTTTTTTGAAAGTATGCTGCAGTTGCAGCTGAAAGAGTCTCAAGCTTGCGGATATCAACCCCTTTTTTATGTTAGGTATGGATTCCTTAGAGTCAAAGAATTCCAACATTCTACGTTTTACAAATTGATTTATATCCGTCCTATTTACTTACTAAAAAGGGTTTTCTGCAGTAGAGGATTCCTACTTGTTTTGTTATCCTTCTTGGGACTCAAAAACGGGTTGTTGGATAGTCGAAGTCTGCAAGAAGGATAACGTTTGGTGTACAAGATTTTGGTGAAGTATATGTGAAAGAGTGCTCGAAAAGCAATTCTTGTAAGTTTTGTAGGAAAAGGTCGACTATAGGTCCTACCTGGAATAAAGTCAAAGGGGTTTCTAAGATTTATGGATGTGGTAAAGAATTTTATCCCATGTATATAAGTGATCCTGGAAACCAGGAAGCTTTGTAGTATACTCATTTTTAGGTCTACAAAGAAAAGCCTTTCGCTTTCTTAGAAGGTAGCTATATTCCGAAAAAACAAAAAGTCTGAAAGAATGGGGTATTTAAGTTCCTACTGTTACGAGATAAGCACAGAAAACGTTTTAACAGGATAATTTAGGTTTCTTTCTATGAATTCTAGGTCTCTTTACTGAGGCGAGGTCTAAAGTAGGATACTTGCGCTTTCCTTAAAAGTCTGTATTATCTTAATTCTGTGACTGATGGATATTATAACTTGCTTCTATTTATTTTTATACTAAATGGAACTCATAAAAACCAAGTATAGGAGATTCCGTCTTCTCTTTTTTCAGCCGAGCCCTTAAAAATACCGGGGTCCTGCTTTTCTATAAGGCACTGAGTTTAATATAAAAGGTAAAACGGACAAGACAAAGTCTACTCTGGAAAAAAAGAATCCTGACCCGGCTTACTTATAATACAGAATTTTTACTTATGTGTTTTGGAGTTTAATTGTTTCTGAAACTAAGACAATAGGAAGTTATAAGTCTAGCGCAAGATTTAGTTTTTTAGAGTTAGCTTGAAAGGGAAATGCAAGTATTTATCTTTTTGTTATTTTGTAAATAAACCCTCCTTTAATAAAGTACGGCTATTTAAACATAGATTTTCTGCCGGGTATACCAAGTAAAGAGTAATACTCAACTTATTTCTTTGTAACACACTCTAGTAAGCAAACCGGCGCAATTCCTAAGAATAAAAAGACATACCCGTTAAAATCAAATTAAAGCGAGGTATAAGGTTTGAAAGACATAGAGAAAAAAGCTAAGAGTAATCACTTGTTCTTGTTGTTTCCTCCAAAAACAAAGGGTTATCTATTATTTCCTTGTAGCTTTGTTGTGAGTCTTATGCTGCAGCCTGTACCCTCTAGCTATTATCTTACTCTTCACAAAAGAGAGTAAGCAGTATAGTATTCCTCTTCTTGCAGCCTGGACATTATAGGTCCTTCTTGTAGCCAGTCTTTTTCTTCTTAATTTATGAGCATCTCTACTCCTTTCCTTGCCTTATTCCTGTAGCTAGTGTAACCAATTGTCTTATACTTATCTAGAGTATCCCGGGGTTGGTAAAGAGTAAAAAAAAATTAAGGAGTTCCTGTAGTAGAATTTTTACGAGCCCTGAAAGTTTTTAAAAGAGAGTTTTTGTATATTACATTTTTCTATATGATATATGACTAGGGACCTCCCAGAATTCTTAGAAACCTTTGGTTTACTCTTTTCGAGCCCTTTCTACACTATAGTGTAGAACTAGACTTAATGTTAATTTGCATTATTATAGGACACTTTTACTTAGAGCAAGAAGTACACTGAGAAAATGTAACCCGGATTTTAGAGATTAGCGAGGCTGCAATAAACTACGTCTTTTTAGATTCTTTACTTAAAGGATATTCCACTATGGGAGCCCCTTAAGGATTGATTTTTAAGCTTCTCTAACGATTTTACCAGAATAACGGGGGGCGGCTCTTTATTATAATTAGACAAGCTAATTTTTAAACAAGCTGCAAGGTACTTGGGTAGGATTTCACATACTCCTGCAAAAGAGGTTTCCGTTCATAAGCCAATAACGAGTCAACTTAAAAGTTAAGAACTGGGCATACTAAAAAAGGTCCTGATTCTTTTTAAAGGGTTAGAATTTAAGGGTCTGATTTAGAATAAAATACAAATCCTCGTAAGACTAACATTATGTTTTTAGTGCTTATTCTTCAACCTTGTTAAGTACTCTTTATAATATAAAAAGGTATTGAATTTATAGTACTGGAAATCTTTATGCTTATTCCGTTGTTATTTTAGAAATTCTAATCGAGTGTCTCTCCTTCCTGGTTTTATCAAAACAATGCGACGCAAAAACCGCTATCTAACTCTTCAAAGGCAGCTTTCGGTAAAGATTAAGTTTGTAGGGATCTCTTTCTCTGATAAATATAATAGAGAGATATAGCATTTCCATGGGATTCGTGACATATTTTTACTGCCTTTTTAGTCTTTTTTAATTCTTGTGTAACCCAGCTAGTACTAGTAATGACTAGGGTAACCCCCTTTATTTCATTTATAAAGAGTTCTCTTGCAACTAATACCTTTCCTTAGTGCAGGATAATAACAAGGAACCTGTACTTGGTTTTAGTGTCTTCTTCTGCGGCTTACTAAATTGAATCCTGTTTAAACTTAGGTAAATTTTTATCCTAAAGAGACTCTGGTCGCAGGTTCAAATTTTGTTCATAGCTAGTTTGTAGTGGAATTTTAGGGGTTCTTGTACAAGAAATTTATAACTTATAATTCATTAAATAGAATAGATATATAGGGCGCCCTTAATTTATTATGAAGTCAAGGAACTTTCTCCCACATCTCTTGCTGGAGCCTATTAAATAAAAGCATTTAACATTTTAGCTACCAACTACTAAGACTCTAGAATTCTTTATTACAATACAGTTTTGAATCAAATCGGACACATAGGTTCAACCCCGTTAATAGATCTAAAAAGTTTAAACTAGGCAGTTTGAGATCCCTTTTTTAGAGGCACTACTCAAGCGGAATTTATTTGCTGCAAAGTTTTAAGAAGAACTCCTCGGTAAGTTAGGCTCCTTATTGGATTGGACACTGCTACTAAATCTTAATCTTATCTTTTATTACCAGTATTTGGAAAAAGCAAAGACCACAGTCTAAAATTCTCTTAAAGAGTTTCTTCTCTTCTCTAACTAGGAGTTGTAGGAAATAAGAGTGTCAAATGTCTTTAGTTAGTATTATATGAAGTATTAAAGGGCTCTTATAAGCTCGCTATGTACTGACAAGGGAGACTTCTTTCTGGATATTGATACCCTCTTTGACTAGCTAATAGTACGTACAGGATGTACTTATCCTATATCATTTACTTTGAAGCTTAGACTAGTAAAGACTTTGTTCCTTGCTGAATTAACTAAACACCCTCTATTATTAGGTCCCGGAACCCCTAAAAATTTAGGTTATACAGTAAAAAGGTACTTGAGAGCTCTCCTTCTTTAAGCAATATACTTCTACACCCTCTTTTAATTACTATAAAAAAGTTGGAACTCAAACTCAGCTAACAGTAAAGGGTGCTGTACAAAAAGCAGTCTTAGGAACAAAAGAAATCTACTCAGCCGCGTGTTAAAGCAGGAGGCTCCTCTAGTCTAAATGTACTAAAACTTAAGTATCTCTACCTAACGCTATATCAAAGCAAACAAAAAGGTAATTCAAAAAAAATCTAAGAGATCCCCCGATCTAAGACTAAAAGATTGTCCTGTTATTGTTTGTCTTGTATAGTTAGCAGATCCAAAAATACTTAAGAGCCAGTTATTGACTGGGTGTAGCTGCCAAAAAGGGCGGCTCAAAATGACTTAGATAAAGAGAATCCTTTTTAAGAAAGAAGCTCCTATTTTTTTCCTTGTAATCCTAAGCTAAAGTTTCCCTTTTCTTTGAACTAAGTTCATTAAAAAAAAGAACTCGATTAAGTCCATTTAAACTACGGGTTCCCTTTTAACCTAGCTACACTGGGTTTGAGAGTAATCCCTTAAGATATTCTATTATTCAGGAGTATAAATTTCAAAGTGTCCCTTTATGTGCTAACCCTGATACAAGAGTACTTCGTATTTTTTATTACTAGTTATTAGTTTACTAGGTATCCGCGCTGTCCATACCTATAGGGAGCCCTCTTAAGACGATAGAGTTTCTTAAATTTATACGGCATTTAGTTTAGTTAGAATGCACTAATCCATAAAGAAAACTTTATTGACAAAGCCGCTCGAGTCACTAAGAACTTGTATAACTATTCACCCATCCCTATAAAGTAGAATCTCACAAATATTTTGAGTTCCGGTAATCCTAAGAAACCTTAGACCCGCTTCCCGTGATGACAGGACTTGACCACACACTTTCTTGTTCTTGGTAAAATCACTTTATTCCACTAAGTCTCAATTTTGAACTCCTAGCATACATGCAGGTATAAAGCTAAACCCTATATACAAGGAATCCCCTGTCTACTATAAACTAACTCAAGTGCAACTTAGCTTATAAGGGACGGTTACTTCAATTCAAAACCCCGCGGTAAATTAAATAGAGTAATAAATTAACATAAGGGTCCATTTCGAAACTTCATACGGAATCCCCGGGTTTGTCATTCTTTTTTATAAAAAGAAAGTCTCAAAATCTACATAGCTTTTAAAGAGTGCAGGCCCTTGAAGTACTCGTATATTAAAGCACCTAGAGAAAAATTTTCCTAATAAGTCCTTGAGGAAATCCTTTTTGTTCTCCACTGAAAGTGATACTAAACGGTAACTTCCACCAAAGAGCATAAAACTGCTAAAAATAAGATAGAAGACTTGTAGCATCTGGTCTACCTCATCCACTTTTACACCAATTCCTTCCTAAGGGTTGCTGGCGTCGTGACTTGTCCTGACATGCTTTAAATTAATGATATTTTAATTCTACATGAGATACGCAGTAATAGCGCAGGAAACCTTACTTTTATTTATGAAAAACCCTGCTATAAAACTACTGCAAGTAAGGAATAACAAGCACTCGCTTGTAGAAATAACCAGGAAGGTTGGGTGTTTCAAGGTAAAAAAGGATACTCGTGAATAATAAGGCCTCCATTCCCAGCCCTATGCCTCTAATCTGAAATCTTTAGTTTATTAAAAGGGTTTCCCTGTAATTTAAGGAAATAAAAATGCTTTATCAAGCAGGAGACTCAAAACTCAGTACGTATAAATTTTTAAGGAGAGCTCTACTAAGAGAGCTTTATATTCAAAAGCAGAGTCCTACGAGCCCCTACTTTAGATCTTCACTAGTGCAATACCTACGTCTACATTTGAAAATTCAGTGGATGCCCTTTTATAATAATAATATAAAAAGGGGTTTTTTTAGAATTCTCAGAGAATATACTACAAACTGCAGGGTTTTGAGTTAGCGAATAACGACTTACAACAAAAAATTATATGAACAATTCTAAACTGTCAAGATGCATCAAATATTGGCTATTGACTGCTGCTAAATTTTACTTCTATCATAGCTAAAATCCTAACACAAAGGCATATAGATTTTATTATACTCTTTTTACAATAACCTTCCTCCGCTATAAGCTCCAGTCGGGGGAATAGAAGTACACTATCCGATATCCTATAAGATTTGTCTCCTCCCCTAGCAGTAACAACTAAGGCTGGAGGGGTATAACATAACAGGTAATAGGACTCTCCTGTCAGGTTTCTAACTAAAGCCCGGGGTGTTGTTTTATTGCTTTTGCAAGCTTATAGCTTTTAGTCAATCTTTTGCCTATACTAAAGGGGGGGCTCCTAATTCTGAATCTTTCTTTAAGCGGTTGCAGTTTCATCCAGTTTTGTTTTGGGAGAATGAATATATATATACTTAGCGCCTTTCTTTCGTCAGGCATTCCCCTTTTACGTTATATTATTTAAGAAAAAAGTTTTATAACTTATGTTGCCGTGGAATTAGGAGTGAAGTCCTATCCTAATTTTATTAATTGAATTAGGGACACCGACGCATATCTTTCCGCTGAAATCGATATTACTCAAGATGATAAGAGAAAGTATTCACACATTTTAAAGTTTTAAAGACTGCCCTTAAAATTAAAAATAAAAAAGGCAACCGTTGCGGCGATTATAGATATTAAAAGGGGTGCCGGATAAGGGTAAATAAATTAAGAATTATAAGTAACATAAAACCAAGCGTCAGTTTTCTTAGTTTGTTTAACACAAAAAATTTTTATTCCTTGCAACAGCATTCACTTCCCTTTCTTTTAGCTTTTGTTTTTAGTAATGTATTTTCAATACCTCGCTTTACTTCGACCCGGCTGGTAGTAAAGGGGCATTCTAATAGAGCCGACGTAAAATTAGAACCAGAGGGACTAACGCGAACGAGCAAGCCCTGGTTAATATTTAAATAAATAAAGTGTTTGCTCTGGCAGCAGTCTCATAAGCGATTTAATCAAGAAGGAAAGATTTGAAGTCAGTAGTTCCGTAACGATTTTATGAAGCTGTGGAAAAGGCTTGGTTTTCTTTCCGGTGCCAGGGTGTTGTATACTATATTGGCATTTTTGGTTTTAGAGCTATTTCAAAAAGCACGGGTTATTAGGGTAAACCCCCCTTACGAGAAGGGTTTACTCTTGGTTCTACTCAATTTGTATTGTAGTTTAATGGGAAATTCTAGTAATGTATTGTAGATAAAGTTCGTACTAAGTACTTGGTACTGTCCCTAGTTATGTAATATAGGAGCTCTTTTTTGATGAATAAAACCCGTTTTAAAACAAGTGCTTAGTAATGGACACCTGTTGGGTTTGTGACAGCCCGTTTTAACCTTCTTTCATTACTTACTCAAGGAGTACTTTTCGACCCAAGACTTAGCGAAATTCTTGACCTTCTCTACGACACGGTCCTTAATTTTGAGAAAGATGCACATATTAAGAGAATTTTCAAGGATTTTTTTATAGACAGCATAGCCTTTTCTCAGACTTGCACTCAGGCTTTTACTCCAAACTGCACAAAGATAATCTAGAGCTTTTCTCGGTAACAGTACTTGTGGTAATTATTATGCATTTCGTAGGTAGCTTCAAAGTCCGTTTATAAAAAAGAAAAACTTTTGCATATAGGTTCCATGATACGAGATTTTTTAGTACACCCTGTTTAGACGAAGCCCTTAAATTAAAGTATCCAAAAAGGAGTTTCAGAATAGAAGTAGGAGTAAGTCCTAGCGGGTTGACAATTGCGGAGGTTCCAAGGGATACGGCAGTCGAACTATAAGTTATCTCAGTCCCTTTAACTTGCAGTCTTAATCCTAAATTGAAATTGAGAAGCAATTAAACAAAATTTTAAAGAGTTCTATAGAGTTTATAAATACCTGTGGGCTTTTTTCTTCTATTTTGTAATTCTAGTAACCGGGTAAACCTAAATTTCTAGTATTATTACTTACATTTTACATTACAGGCTGGATTTACTTATAGTTTTCTTTCAAGTTGTTCTTTAACTGTTTAGGATCTCTTCAAGGCTCTTCTTAGCATTTAGCTGATAGTAAAGAGTTAAGAAAAAGGGGTCCTTTTGAGTGGAGGCTTCAGGGTTCTAAAAAGCTTTCCAGGGCGTTAATCTAAAATAAAGCTTTTCTTCTCAGCGTTGTTACTACAGATTTCGAAACGGAAAGTTATCTAATAAATCTTTAAAGCTTTGCAAAAAATAGGATCTTCCCAGGTCTGTGGTATTTCCTTCCTATTCCCAAGTTTGTTTAGATTAAAGGACTGTAAATCTTTATTAAGACTTGCTCTATTTTCTATATATTAAACTTTTTTCCATATCCCTGTCTAGTTATTAACAAGGAAAGGAAGCCCTTCTGCTATCAGAGTACTGAGCTTTGGATAACACGATTATTATAAGCGCCCAAAAGAGGTTCTTCTAACTGAATACTTTTCCGTTAGGTGTCGAATCACACTCCTTAATACCCAAGATTTGGTTCTTTTAACAGACGCACTATACTTAATTGAAATAAAAATAGCTAAGATACTGAAATTTTTTTGTGCTCCCGCCTAGCTTTATTTGCTAGCAAGAGAGTTTCTCGTTTATGTTCTTTGTTTATTCAGTTTGAGTAGATTCGGGCTATAAGCTAATTGTAAAATGTCCGTAGAAGCTTGAGTTGAAAGAAGGAATTTACGCTGGAGATACTTTAATCTCTAAGGACAAGGTATACTTTTTAGTGTACAAACCATACTAGGAATAAACTTTTTAATTAGTATTTTAAGTTAGAGCAAACTAAAAAAAAGGAACCTATTACTAGTCTCGGAATCTTAAGGGCTGCTCTCTAAGGAGGAGTCATATACCCCCTTATCTTACAAACTTAATTGTTACATAGTTATTAACACAGTTTTTGAGTAAATATTCAGGTATAATTTACTCTTGCTCACTAAGCGCCCCTCTAAATAGAAAAAAAGGATTTGACAGGATACGAATAAGAAGGAGATGTCTTAATTATAGTTAATTGTTTTTGTCTTAAATACAGCCTTGTCGAAGGGCTAACCTCAAGCATTAACTTCACCTATTTGAACTCAACAAGCCAAATTCTCTATAGGTAAGAGAATGAAATACACATTTTTCACATGAGAAATTCATCAGAGGGAGGCTTAGTTCTGAACTAAAGTACTTTAAAAAGAAAAAAATCACCTGATTAGATGCATACCACAAATAATAGTTGAAATTAGGCTTTATAACTAGGAAACCCTTAATATTCAGACAAATAACTCTGAGTCTCCTATGTCCCTATCGACATCAAAGAGCTGGACCCCCCTTAAAATTAAAAACGGCATTTCCACCCACTCAAGTCAAGTTTTTGCTTTTTTGAAGCACTTTCAAAGTTTATTAGAATCCCGGGTTCTTGGGTAGACTTTAAACTAGCAGTTGTTTTCCCATAACTTATAAAATCTCCTCTTCAGTAAATAAAAGTAGGTTTTTAAATAAATTTCAATACATAACAAAATCACTTTAATATCCATCCCAAAAAGATTGTATTTGTTTTCTTGCTTTGAATTAGGGTATTGTTTTGAGGGTTCCGACTGTAGCATACTTTCTATCTCAATTTTAGTAGGTTGTAGGTTAGTACTAGAGTATCCATAGGGTTGTATTAGTAGTATATTATAGAAATAGGTAGTTAATGTATTATAATTGAACAAGTATTCATGCACTATACAGCCCACCATCTATAGACTTCTTTTTTTACCTGACCCAGTTGACTTACCCGAACTAGACTTCTTTCTTGACTCATCAGGGTTCTTAATTTACTTAGATTTACTTATTTTATTGTATCTATTCTATTGTTTAAGTGTATTCCTCTTGCCTTTTTAGTATTCTGTACGAGACTTCCTATTCTGCATACCTTATTATCTAGAGCCAGGCCCTAGCTTCCCGATCCAGTTAACTGGAGAGCTAAATCCCCTTTTTAGTTTTAAAATAAGCAACTCGAAAATTATATAGTAAAATGGGTATTATTCCTATTTAATAACTAAACCCTTTTCTGAGCTTTTACTGGAAAGTCTTTCATTAAGTAGTTGCTCTTATAGTCCCCTGTTCCTATTACTAAATCAGCTATGTAGAAGCGCTTTGAAGCTGTTTTCTTATTTCCCGGATCTAGTGTAATGTAAGAAAAGAGTAAAAATGAAAAAAAAAGTAGGTCTCTAGAATTTCTTAAAACGAACGCAAAAGGTCGGACAAGTTGTTTACTGGGTAGTGTTTTAGGGCACGGAAATGCTCTTAGAGTAGAGTGGGTTCTTACTTAGTTATAATTATTTGGTTGTACTGAATCCTTAAGTTTTAGTCTTTTCTTTTAAGGGGTTGTATATATAGGTATAGATAGAAGTGTTGCGGTATTAGAACTCTTGCCTTACTGTATTTTGTGCTTCTGGTTAAGGATAAAGGGTCGGGAACTCCGTGGTTTGTGTTTCTTTGGTTTTCTAGGTTTCCTGATTATTCCCGGGTTCTGATTCTAGATCCAGAGTCTAGCTTAAGTATAGAGAATAGCTCTTATTTTCTCGCGTGTACGTGTATCTATAGTTTTTAGTAATTGTAAAATATACGGGGTTTTCCCTGCAAGCTTTTTTAGAATTCTTTTTTCCAGTAAATCCTTACCTTCAGCCTTATCCTATAACGTTTCCCGTAGAAAATTGCTTTGTTCGTAAAGTGCTAAGAGTCTTCGTTTTCCTAATTTAAGATAGAAGAAATAATCGAGAACCTCACGGAAAGTACCGCAATTCCTCTGGGCTCCCTCATAATCTTAAATCCTTTTTGAGCATAGCTAGTGTAAGAATCCTGCTACATTGCATCACAAACTTATATAAAGGGGCTCCTATACAGCATAACTAAGCCATATACTTTTTGTGGCTCTCCTAAAGCCGAAAACCTAAAATAAGGTACATCTCCTTTTTCAGTTGCTTATAAAAACCTCGCATTTTCTATATTAAAGGGAGAAAAAGAGCTTTCCTGTTTTCGGGTTGGTAGTGTTCAAACAAGCTCAAGCAAAAGGCATTCCTTGTAATATATCCAATTGATAGCACGAAGCGACCCCCGTAATCTATCTTTTTTGATATTCCTTAATACGATATCTTTTATAGTATATTGCCCGTGTATAAATGGATATTTCTGGGAAACCCTAGGATAAAGTTAAATACAAAGTTATGACAAATCTAGTTGCTTTAGCTGAGCTTTCCCTAAACAAACTGTTATATTACTTGCCGGGTTCCCGATAAATTCGATTTAACCATATTCTATAAAGATGCATTCCCCCTTTGTATTTATTATGAGTCCTTAAGGTTTTGTGTAAGGTCAGTAAACCCCGCGCATATGGTAGAGGAATGAATAAAAACATTTCATGATTCTCAAGTATTCAGGGACTTTTAACAAGGGATACCCTTAGAATAGAAGCAAAGCCAGTCAATTTATTGTACTCGTTCTTAACCTAAACCTAATTTCTTTTGTTAAAAGGGAACAATAGCTTATAAATAACTATGGGTTTCTATTCCTAGTCCTAGGATAAAGATTTCAAAAAGTTTTCAAGTTTCAAATCTCAACAAATGAGAATTAACCAATTTAAGGCCAACAAAAGGGGCTGGAACCTTGATATCTAGAATGCTTTAAATCAACAGCGGTTCCAAAAGCCGAATTTGCTAGCTGTTGGAATTGGGCATCAATTTCAGGTCTATCTTCCTTATTTACAATAAGCCTATAATCACTAGGAATGGCGGGAAAGAGAAACTGAAGGGGTTGATTCAACTCGCTCAGGGGTAATCTCTCAACCTTTTTGATCCGGAACCTGGTCTCAAAGCTTCACTAGGGAAACCAGGTCCATGAATTTTTACGGTGGTCTAATTTAACAACTATACTTCCAATCGATAAGACAGTAATGAAATGAGTTTCCCACTTAGCCCGATAGCCGATCAACACAAGGGGAACAGTCAGCAGGGAGAAAAGGGAAGGAGTAAATAAGATGTCGCTATACACGCGTGCGCGCGCGGGTACTATAATTATAGGGGGTTGATTCGCTCAGTTCCAAAAGAAAAGTTCTAGAGAACGGGCGAGGTAATGAAATGTTGCTTTTAACCGGATTTCATAGCCTATGGCAGCCCTTGGGTTGTTTATTCATTTTACAGTATATGAAACATAATTTTTAAAAACCAGAAGTTCGCTATACAAGGGAAAAGGGGCTTTATTACTTTTGTCGTAGGTAAAATCTGAACAGTCAAATGCGTTACCTTCTGTAAAGGGTCATATCCGATACCTATTTTTCAAGGAATTTTATGTTTTATATACATGGGAAAGTTCACAACCTGCGTTTGCCTTGTATGGAGGTATCGCTTAGATAAGAAATTCTATTTCGTATAGCAGCAAAAGCTTGTGAATTTGGGAATATAACACCTAAGAGAATTCCAGGCCGGAGAAAGAGTAAAGCTCTAATAAGATACAGAAAGCTGCCGGGATACAGAGTTTAGAGCTTCTAAGAGGATCTATGAAGAGTGTGAAAGTCAGTAAGCAGTTTCCGTTTTGGACTTTAAGGTAACCGGGGTTTTATTATTAAAGACAGGGAAGTAGGCAATCCAATTTAAAATAAAGAGCTATCTTTCCCAGTTGAAGGTTTGCTAGAACGAGGTATCGGGGAGTTTATGTACATATGACAAGACCTAATCTATTCTATTCGTTTTTTAACAATGAAGTAAGTTACAAGGAATTTTTGAGTACGTGTTCCTTCTAAGCTAGATTGCAGTAAATGGGCAAGTCCTTCGTTCACAAGTGTAAGTTATAATCCAGTTTGACGTTCTAAAGAATTTTGGTTCTGAAATAGAAGAGAGCAAAAGTCGTTGGAGTCTCCGTCCTAATAGAGTCACTTCATTAATTGCTCTGATTTGTTTCCTTTATTGCTCCGGCCCGGTATCCTCCTCTAGGATTGGCTGAATTTTAAGCTATAGGTAGAATAGATTTTATGATACATTATAAATAGATTTTTAATAATCCGAGTTGGTTTTTGAAAGCTCTAATGTAGCAAAAAAAGCCCCTCTAAGTTTAACCGGTTCGAGCACAATGGGAGTCCCCTTACTTAGTATAGAAGAAACCCTAAACTTACCTTATTAGACTCAGTTTCTAATGTAAAAAGTTCTTAAAGCATCCGGGGGTTGGGCGTTCTATATAATAAAACCCTACGGGATATGCTAATTTGTGTTTTAGCGCACGTAAATGACCGACCGGGTTTAGTCTTGTTGTAATTAGTATAGATTTGTTATCTTATTTTAAGTAGTTACTATAATTTACTAGAAATGTGTAATATCTAAAAGGATCCTAAGTTATTCCTAACCTAAAAGGGGAGCCGGGTAACCATTAGAGTTGCTGCTTTAGAAATTCAAATAGGGAGCTAAGTCATTTGTTTCTAGTAGAGAAGTCTAAGTTAATTAGGCAGGAGTTTTTTAAGTTAAGTAAGTCTGCTAAAAAGAGTCTATCTGCTTGGTTGGGAGGTTCTAAGAATTTCAAGTAAGAACTGTTTCCTAAATCTAAATAGAACTTGGTTTAGGGTTTTACAAGAGAGAAAAAGACTTTCAAAAGGAGAGGAATAGGCATCCTTTTTCGTACTCAAGGGCAAAGGGATACGCCTTTTCCAGCAAATGAACTAAAGTAAAATCTGTTTTTCTTTCTTAAGAGCTAAGCCTAAGCTAGTTAAAAAAGAAAACAAGGGAAAGAATTCGAATTTTATTAGACTCGCGGATTCCTTTTTAACTCTTAAGATCCCGTTTTTTTCACACAGCAGCGGAATTTTGTCGGCATTATAGTCTATTTTTCTGTATCTTGGCCAGGCTTCTCATATTTGTTTTTAACCGGTTTTCCGGGCAGGGCTCTTCACTCTTTAATAGAATTGATTTTTGTATTCTAAGCTAAGTCAAACTCAGGGGTTACCTAGTAGTCTTTTCTTTCACAGAGTTCTCGTATTCAGAAAAGTCAAGACCTCAGTTAGTGTTACTTCATTCCAGGTAAAGTTTTTAATATTCCGTACTTGAATCTTTGGATTTTTAGAGTCGTTAAGGAGTCCTTAAAGTTGCCGATTAATCTCAAAGCGGGAGTTTCCAGATTTAGTCGAAAACAATGAAAGGACTTTTCCTTTTTTACTTTGATAGAGAACACCTTAAATTCAAGTCAGAAATTCCCTATTAATATTAAAGTATTCAAATTTTTAAGCTACAACCAAGCTCAGGTTTAGGGATTCGTTATTAAGGCAAGAATAACTGTATTCTCACTAATAAACAAGCGAAAGATACTATAGGTAGGACTAATTGGGGTCTCTTAAGACAAGCGAAGGGTAGTACAATCTAAAAGCTATTTAGGTAGAGGTTTCAATATAAGAAACTGACTCTCCTATCCCCAGGCATTTAAGGAAACATATTAAAAAAGCGGAACCTCTTGCTGTAAATGTAAAATGTCCTGAGCTCTTTAAGGGCCCCTAAAACCTACAACTAGTTACCAAGAGTTGTTTAATGCTTTTGTGTACCACTCACTAAGGTTTGGGCGCACCTCCGAAAGTAGAGCTACTTACAATGCTATTGTTAAAATGAAACCTAGTTGAGCTAAGTTAAGTATAGGAGATTCCTTTCAATAGAGAATATCGCGAGTCCCCTAAAAAAGAAATTACTAATTAATTCCTAGATTTTCAAAGGAGCACGCTTATTTAGTAAGGGGATTCCTCAGGCACTCTCATAACATATAAATTTGAGCTCCAAGCCAAGCTTTAATCAGATGTAGCATTAACCAATTTTGTAGGAGACCCTTGAACTTGTATAAAAATTCTTTCGAAATAGCGAACCCACATTCATTGATAAGAACAAAAGGGTTGCAAAGGCTCCGACTTTTTTCTAAAAAAAAAAAAAAAAAGGGAATTTTTGGGCTTACTATAGTATTTTCTATATTAATATAAGTGACTCCAATAACTACACAAAAAGTATTAGCAAGTGAGATAACCCCGAGTAAACGCCACCCATTTATATTAACAGATCGAGACAGGTTTGTACAGTACAATTTAGAAATACAGAGAAATCTGGCTTACACAAGACAAGCATAATGGGTTATACCTTTAGAATTCCCGACGGATATATGAAGGAAAGGAAATTCTATGCCAGTCAAAGAGGTTTTTTAGGATTCTCCCCGTGCTTGTTGCTTCATTAGGGTAGGGCGGCCCTCTTGAATGGATATGTATAGATTACAATTTATAAAAAGCTAAGTCGAGAAGAAAATCACGGAAAAGAAGAAAAACTTTTTTTGCCCCCCCTCTTTAATTTTATACATCTACAGCTAATAAGGGAACCTTGACTAGTGAGATTTTTCTAAAAGTAAACCCAAATATACTTGCCGAAATATTTTAAAGGCTCAAGTCCTGAGATACCCAGAGAAAGTACTTTAACCTCGCTCAATTTTAATCTTTCTTATTCAAATAGTAAAAGATTCCCTTAACTTAGTAGAAGAAAAATCCTCTTTAAAACCTTTGAAAGCAAGAAAATTTGATACGAGAGACGCCGTAACTGCTCTAATTTACGGATCCAAAACCAGGGCTTAGCTATACCCATGAAGATCCTGAAGATTTAGAGGATAGGTTAGTTTTCTTTCTAGTTTTTTATAGTCCAAGGTTAACAACATAAGACTCTTATGCATTACCCTCCCTATCGCTCTGCTATAGTTGGGTACATTGAGGCCTTCCCTACCATATAGGGTTCTATCCTCTTTTTTAACATAAGGGCAGATAAGGCAAGAGGAATAAATAAACCTTACTAAAATTCCTATATACTTTTTAGTCTTTATTAGCTATGTAAATTAGCATAATAATAAAAAGAACTCCTATCTATCCTTAAGATAAGGAATATAGTGGCTCCAATTCCAATAAGTACAATAGCTGTAGGTTATAAGACAGAAGAGATAAGTTTTAAGTATAATGAACAGGAATACCTTAGCTACAAGTACAAGCAAGAAGAGAAGAACAATAAGCTCTATTAGAACAAGAGTCTTTTCCATAAGAAAGCTGTCTCTCCTAACAATAAGGGAATGAGCTACTCTTTTAGAGAGCGTCCCTAGCTTTTAGTACAGGGTCACTTTATTTGTTATTTATTAGACTTTACGGGTTTAAGAGTTAAGTTTAGGGGTTATGAAGATTCCAGTAATTCTTTTTTCTGTTGCCCAGTGCTCTCTAGTTTTATCAAGAAGACCCGTAAGAAGTATATACTATAATAAAAAGACTACTACCAAACGGAAGACTACAACTATAAAATTACAGGGGCTCCAACAAGAAGAATAGAATACTATACTAGGTACAGTAACTACAGGGAACCCTAACAACCATAAGAAGAGTAGTAAGAGTCGATCTCTTAAGAGGTACAGGCAGGCTAGAGTAAGACTACAGCTACCAAGCTAAAGCTTGCCAAGAATAAGAGAGAGTATACTACAGGTAAGAGTCTAACTAAGGTAAGGGATACAGAGAAAGCAGGTAACAAACAAAGTAAGGCATATATAAGAAATGAAAGTCGGTATAGCTGCTTGAGTGAGGGGTTATGATAAGTAAAGAGCAGGACACTATAAGAAGGGCGGTTTACTCTATACAAAAAGCTCTTTTTACGACGGATTTCAAGGTTATGGCCTCTTAAGTAAACTGGGTGGGGGAGTTCCCTATCAATCTAATAAAGATAAACCAAGTAATTGTCAGTTGTTTACTAGTGTCTTTTGCAATTGCAATAAAGAAGTATACTCATTTGAATGAATATAAAAGAATTTAAGCTGGCAATCCCACAGCTTAGAGGCAAAAGAAAAAGGCCCCTTTATGATTCAGTACGTTTGTACTTCTAGACTTTTTAGCCAAGGAAAGCTAGCTAGAGACTCTGTTAAGAACTTTTCCAATATTTTATACTCGAAACCGCCCAAGACGAGAGAGAGTGAAGCATTTTTATTTTATAGGTTATGCAAGTATACTGGAAACGGATTCCCTGTTGTAAGGACGCTTTTGCCCACCCTCAATTTGACTTGACCCTGCTTGCTAAACAAGAGTAGATATAAGTAATAGGTAGCATTAAAAATAAAGAATACTCCATTAGCTTAATCTGGGATAATTTGTATTTCCTTTTTTAGGAGATAGACCCAAGAGTACCCCTTAGTTTAGTTTAAAGAGGTGCGTTCTAGACAGAGCAAGGAGCCCCCTGAGAAAAGTTCCGGTTAAAGGGTTTTTGCGTGGGTATCTCGGTATATAACTTATTAGAATAGTCAGGAGTTCCCTAAATAGAAGCTGAGATTGATGAAGGTAATACCCGTTTTTTATAAACTGAAATTTTTTAGTACTTTTTCTAAGCTTTGGTTTCTTGAAAAAGCAGGGGTTCTTTTATTATATATGTCAAAACAAAAATTAAATTTATACTCGGATGAATTTTCAGGGTATTTTTTTTTGAATTGCCGAGTAGGTTTTGTGTATTATTAAAAAAAGGCTCCCAGATAATGAGGGCTCCTTAGCCTGATGAGATATGGATAACCTCCATTTACAGCAAATTACTAGAAAATACTATTAGGATTTAAGAAGCTTCCAAACCCGGAATTTTGGACAATTTCTCTCTAAAAACGAATAGACCCTTTTCTTGATCCAAGATAGCCTCTATACCTAACTCTCAAAGCCTTAATAAAATTCTTGGTCTGTCAGGCACCTCTTTTATAAAGCTTAATCCTAAGGAGTTCTTAACAATAGATCTTCTCTCGAATATCTCTATGATTTGATAAGGAACGCCTGCAGTTAACTACAAAAACTTTAAAGAATACGGGGACTCCTCATGTTTTTAATGCTTTTCAGTAGCTTTTTTCCTGGTTCTAATAACTAATTAACGAGTTTATATTTATATATAAAGGTTTTTTACTTCATACTCTTTTTGACTGCCAAAACAATTAGACTTATAGTATAAACCAAGGAATCCGTATTTTTAATAATCTATTTTACATAAAAATAGGTTATTAAAAGGTAGAAATAATCAGATATTCCTCTCTAGTGTAACTTCAATCCCTTAGTTCTTTTGTTAAAAAAATATTCTTTATTTAAGTAAGTACTCATGTTAATGTAAGTTCTTCTTTTTTTTTTACTAAGGAGGCTTTTTGCTTATAAGTAAATAGATTCCTTTTTTATTTTATTTGCTGAAATACTTATAATCTTGACTTAGTACTTTTCCAAGAAAACCTATTTCTATTTTCAAATTACTAAGTAAGGGGAACCCGATCTCCACCAAGAATTACTCTCTTAAAGCCGAACCTATGACGTATATCAGAAGAAACAATAAGGGTACACAAAATTTATATAACTTTACAATTATTGCGGCTGCTAGTTTGACCTTTTTGTAAGGAAATTCCCAGATATCGTAGTTCACCTTGCATCCCAAGTCTACTTTAAAGTCAAAGTCTTTTAGAATAAATGCCATTCTCTCTCAGAAAGATAGAAATCCCTAAGTTACTAAGCCAAGATATACTCGTACCCTAAAGAAATGGAATTTGTCTAAACCGGGGTATTATTAAAGGCAGAAATTGGTAGACTGAGCACATAGGTGAGATGGGGGCTACTCCCTATGATTAACAGACAGGGGGTTTGAGCACTTTTTCTATTTTCTAAGACCTTTTTTAAGCGTTCGTGCTGCCTTTATACCCAAGCCCTATTGTACTTTTTCAGTTAGAAATAAAACCTGAGTCGATGAAAAATTATATGATTAAACTTATCTCAAATCTAGTCTTAAAAACACTTATAAGAAAAGGCTTGTAACACAATGCGGGGTTAATTCACCTTTAACCTATGGTACTTTTTTTTAGATCTCTTTTAATTTGAGTAGAGTGGTCTTTTTTCTAAAAAAGGTAAGACCCTTTATTGGTTTATAGCTTTTGTGCTAGTCTAGTTTTTAAACTAATAAGCTTACAAAGGTTTGAATCAGATAACTAAAAAAAGATTTTCACTAAGAAAATGTTATTTTACAGTCCTTATTAAAAAGGGTTAGGACAAGTTCTAGAATTTCCAAAGGCAAGGTACTAATATGGAGTTTTAAGCTTGAGAAAAAAATAATACTAGGCAGTGTCTTAACAAGAAAACAAGAGTTCTTAGTTGTTGTTTACTTACCGTAACCTATTTAAGCTTAGCTAAGAATTTGTTGGCTTAGGTAGGTGTCCTACATTGCTACTTATATCTGTGTCGACTAATTCATCGGTATTAAAAAAAATAGAAGTAACTCTATAAATTAATTTAGAAAGGAGAGTCTTTATTTATTATGAAAAACTATAAGTGATATTTTCTTTGAAGAGAAGTCACTACGAAATTTCTTTCACTTTTCAAGTTATCCGCCGCAGCTCTAATAAGTATATGCCACGGAGTCTCTAACTATAACAGATTATATATAATTTCAATTTTAAGAGTAATGCAGCCCCGAAAGCTTCGTTTATCTTTATCAGTAACAAAATCTCAAAAGGAGATAAACTTTCTAAGAAGCTTTTTCACAATTTCCTCTTCTTTTCTTATGCATAAACTCGGTATATAAATTCCCTGATCGGAGGTTGAATGAGTTGTCCCTTGCCATTTGCAAATGTGCACTCTCCCGTGCTACTTTGAGCTTTCTTTAGAATTCTGTATAAGTGATTTCCTTCTAGAGCTAACCCACTTTAACTAAAACTTATTCTAGCTTGTTTAATCCTTATGTATATTTCCAACATCTGGACTAGTATATAAAATCTCCCCGAGTCGTTTACTTTCCTCCATACACTAGTCTTATAACCGAGGCTCTAAGGGATCCATACCCCTACTAGTTTATTACCGATTACACAAGTAAAGATATTTACACTTGGCTTATGATTTACTTAGATTAAGTAATTCCCGAACTAGGCTCTTTTGGTCTATATATTTAAAGGGGCTTTCGTTCCAGTACCAGTAGTAGGGAGGATAATCCTCAAACGGGCCTGTACTATATTACGGAAATCTTGTTGTTCAAAAAAGAACACCTCGGAATTTGAGTCGTTATTGGAATCTTTTTATCAAGTAATGTCAGCAAATGCTATAAAGGTATAACCTTGCGAGATGCCGTGCACTTAGATTGTAGAATACAAAACTTCAAAAAGTCGGGGACTCCCCTTGCGGGTATTCTAAAAAAGCACACTCTACATTTCTTTTTTGTTTCATTTTTACTGAAAAAGCAAATAGAAACCCACCCTTAGAATTACACAAAAAGGGCCATAGTTACTAAACGAATAAACCAACGCGGATAAAAAACTTTCTAATTAAAAAGCTTTTCTACCTTACCTCAAAACTCAACAATCCCAAGGACTTGAGCTATCTCATGATTAAAGCTCTATAACCCTCTTTGCTCGCTAGTACTTGTACTTTTTAACTCTCCTTCAATCTAGTCAGACCAGTTAAAATTTAGGCATTACATATAGAAAGATTCTTGTCATGTTTTGGTACTTTTGATTTGATATAAATGTGTCCGTAATTTTCTTCTCTTTTCTTTCTGATTTGTCTAGGAATCCGCCCCATCACACTAACCTTAACTGTCCCGAGTATTAGTAAAACTGGGGCGTAAATTAATTTAGGGGCCGCACAAGTAAATATTAGGACAAATACTATTATAACCAGAGATCCCTAATACTAAGGGGCCTCCCTTACTCCTAAAGCTTTTTTAATTCCTTGTAAAGATGCTAGTAATTTTCTTAGAATTAACTGAGCAAAAAAACCTAAAAATATCAAAAAGCTCTCGTGGTATCGCCTGCGTAGGCCTTGGCGCACTAAAAAGCAAAGGTGGGGGTCTACAAATTCTAGAAATCTAACCCAGTAAAAGACCTAATAAAACTAACTGTGTCCCTCTTTTTTACATACTTTTGCTAGTCACAGAATTGCCCAATTCCTTTGAGGAATTCTCTTGTACATACTCTATACTAGATCTAAGAAAAAACAACATTTTATCCACAACCCAGCACTCCTTATGTATCCATAAAAACAGATTTAATAAAAAGGTACTCACCTAGCTTTCTCTATACTATTCAGTATAAGACCAAAATAGAAATAAAAAAGTAGCATTCCTAGAAAAACCTGCCTACCCTTTCTTTTAAGTGTACCTTTTTTTCTCGACCCCAAAGTTTAGAAACATTTCGAAACCCCAGTGTAACTATTAGTTTTAGAAGGAAAGAAGCTCTGTAAAGTATCCTTTACTAAAAATTTGCTTGTTATACCCCTCTAAAAGGCTGACATATGTCTTTGCTAAACTGGGTAACCTCTGTTGAAATTAGACTCTAAACGGGGGTATCCCTTCTTATGATATAAAGGAGTGCTCGTGGTTAGTATAACTATAAATAAAGGAAAATTCTAGGCTTAGAGAAATGAGAGACTAAAAGTCTTTCTTTTAAAAGAATTTTTCTAGGACTTATAAAGTGAAAGGGGAAGCTGCTGAAGGAAAAGTCTATACTATGTAAACCAGTTAAGATTTTGTTAGATTTTTGCTTGTGGAATGGGATTTCAAAACTCAAAATCTCCCTTTTTCGACAAATTGTACTTGATATGTTATCTTCTTTACAATACTGAGTTTTTGACTTTTAAGATACTATAGGCAAAGAGTGTTGAGACTCTTATTAGAAGTTTCCTTCCCTATTTTCTGCTCTAAAGTCGGGGGTATTGCTTTTTTGGTAATAACTTTAAGGATACCCCTTAATATTCCGGATTTTTCCCTTGTTTCTTTAGTGGAACGGGCCCGTAAAATAGCAACATATTGAACAAAAATCGCATTTTTCTTTAGAGGAGAGCTTAGGAAGATTTAATAGGTCATATTGTAAAAGCAGCGGAATTCAGGAAACTGACAAAAATTTTTTTGTGTAGAATCGCACAAGAACTGAGACCCTGTACTAATATTTGTCGAAAATCTTTTTATTTTCTAATCTTCGGTGCCTACTTTTCAACAAGAAGCCTAACTCCCAACTAATCATAAAGGCTTTAGCTCTCTTTCCTAATTTAGAATCTCAAGAGATAGGCTTCTACAATCAAAATTCACTAGACAAAAATAGAACTTTCCATACCGTATTAATTACGGGGTTTCGGGTATTCCAGAAAAAACAAGAAGAAGCTAGCTTAAAACTTTGTTTACTTATGCGGGTTTTGATATGTGTCGTAGCAGGGATATAACTAAAACCCCTTTGGGTAGCACAAAAAACCCGAGTTTACCCATAGAATTCCCAATGAAATACTCTAGCCAGAGGTTTTAGTAGCTTATATTAAGGGGCTATACTCAGCTCATTTTTGCTATTTTACATTAATAACTCTTTTATTAGATTGCTTCTAGCAGAAGTTGGAAACTCCTCCCTAGAATAGAAAATTCATTAAAAACTTTTTCTAAGGGTTGGAAGCGACTAAGACTCCTTTATAACTAATACAACTAACAATGTAAACTAAGGACAATCCGTTAGCAGGCCTAGCAATTGATGGAAGCAAAACCTAGATTCTATAAGAACTAAACAACAATGTAAATAGGTCTACCCATAAAAAAGATATACAAAGGCCTAGAATAAGAGCAATTCTGAAACAGGAATCTCTCAATACAGCAATCCGCTTTGATAGCTTAAGTATAATGTGGATTAGATTAAGAGTCCCGCTACTAGGAACCTAAAAAATACCACGTTTCTCTGCAAGCCCAACTCAATTATAATTATAAAGTAATAGTTACTAAAAAGTTTTTTTACTAGTCAGTTATCTACAAGCAAAAATAGAGGGAATTCTATTTTTCAAGTATATATAAGGAAGCTTTTGTTTAAGGGATAATTATTCAGTAATAAACAAAGCTATAATTGGAGTTTTCCTATGTTATTCTTTGCTTTTCTGGAGTGTTTTTAATAAGGAGTTGGCATAAAGCAAGCAAGAGGATGCACTAATTCGGTACTAAGATTCAGAACCAACAGTTAATGATTAAAATCCCCCCCCCCCCCCCTTTTTTTTTCTAATCCTGTATATATATATTCTATAATATTCCGGGAAACTTGATTCAATGAGAGCTCCCTTTGTGGGAAAGGTAAAGCCTAAGCTAAACTTACGACTCCTTATATTAAGTCCAAACTTTGTGACTAAATATACTAATGCTATAGGTTTTTTAATACTAAGATAAATAATTAAAATATTTGTATTATACAACAAGGATGTCGTTGTCTTTTGTAAAGGGTCTTGTATACCCGCTTAGCGTAGTTAGCTATTTATTGGATGGGTGGATTCTATTTAGCTAAAAAATTGACTTAACCTAATTTTCATTATACGCTTATGACGTAAACAATATAGGAATAGAAGAGAGAGGCTCGTAGGGATATATACTTTGAAAGGGGTATGAGTTTGAGTAAGACAAGGCAAGGGGCTATAAACACGAGTCTACCACTGGATCCCAGTAATTTACAAATAGCATTCCTTATGTAGGCATAAGTTTTTGTTGACCGATCTTAAATAACTAAAAATTCCTGTTCAATTTTAGGAGAACTCCGGAGAATTAAAAAATTCTGATTACTTGGTTATACTCTTGAGTCCAATACAAATTCTAAAAATAGATATTATTGCTAGGCTAAGTTCCAAACCAATTTGTTAGGGTTACCAAGGAGAGTTTTTTATACTTTTCGCGATAGGTTTTGCTGTGACAAGATCTACATATGACTGGGTTTCAAAAGATTTCATTCTATCAGTAAGCCCCTTGACCTTTCATTTTGTTACTAGTCCCTCTTTTTAAAGGCTCCATTTACAGAGTTCCTACTACTACACGCGTCCTATACTTTTCATAAAGAGCACGACCTCTTACTTTGTTGGAAAAGCTTACCCCGAAGTTCTCACTATTGAATAAAAAGAAAGGCTGTATCAAAACTTAGTACCCCGGAGGCTTCTTAAGGATTGCTCGACTATGGAGCTCTCCTAGTATTTAAGTCACTTATCTGCGGCTACCACTAGCATATAGGACTGACCTTCTTTTAATATCCTAAACCTCCTACTTGCTATTACAGATTCTAATAATTTGAATATTTACTAAAGCTGAGTTACTAAAACAATGAAAACAATTAATATAATACTTCAGCTACGCTTCTTTATTGAGGCTAGTAAAACTTTCTTCTATTCCTGCTATTAAAACAAATTCTAACAGAATGAAACCTTTTCTTGAATAATACTTTTTTTCTTAAGTACTATAAAAATTCCCTCTACTCTAGTTAAGTAGTACTCTTTCTCTAGAATGAACCCTTTAAAGAAAACAATTCAAATCTAAGAAAAGTTATACTCTGGATTTAAGGAATGGATTAAGGAAGATTTTAATAAGAAATTGCAATAGCTGAGCAAAACAGTACTTAACTAATAAGTTAGTATTAACGGAAAAAAGACTACTCCTTTTATTTACCCTATGCCAAAGTGAATACTTAAACAAGAAATAGAGTTAAGTTTCTTGGCAACCCGCGAATATTATTATTATTTATATGAATCTATTGAATAAAGTTTTTATCTCGAAATGAAAGTTATTATTCGGAATCTCCTTAAATTGACTATTATTTGTCTTCCTTATTACTATTAAGTAAATCCGGGGTAATAAAGGACTCGCTTTGTTGTTAGTGCTTTCATGTATCTCTAGCAAATAAGTAAAAAACTAAGGGAAATTTTTTTAACAGATAGCTTTTCTAGTCGGTAAAGTAGCTCTCTTACTAGTTAATAAAAAAAAGCTATGTTTCCTGATTCGTAAGTAAGTAAGGAAGTTCATAAACGGTTAGCTATCTTCCCTAGTCCACAAAAGACTTTGGAATAAAAAAGGGGAGTTACCAAAGGGAAGTGTTTCTCAATGTTCTGCTTGCTTTTATTGTATCTGGGGTAAATACACTGAAATAGGAACGCGTAAGGGTTCTAAATCTAAATAAGTCTCAGATATTTCTATTTCAGGTTTTTAGGTCTATTAAAAAGTATAATCCGTTTAGAGTCTAGGGTGTCGGTAAATGACTTAGGGTAAAAAGAGAAGTAACTGTGTTGTTTATTACTTTTCCAGGAAGACTCGCATACTATCTTTTTCTTTCTGTATTTTAAGTTAAAGTAGGGGGGTGCCCCAATAAACAAGGTTAAATAAAGAAAGGCTTCGTTGGAATCTTTAGAAGCAGGTATTTAAGAAAAGCCAAAAAAATATCACACAATAGGTCAATAGGGCATCCTTAACAAATATTAAGTAGAAACTCTTGATTACCAGCTTACTGGTTTCAAGTACTTTACTCACTTATAAACTAGAACTGTTTACTACTGGCATATACTTTATAATAAGCTTCATTTTCACTTCGTACTTCCTATAACAAACTTTATTTGCAGGGGACTCGGTGTTAACACAGGATCCTTTATTTTAGAGCCGAATGTATATGGTGCCCCCTATTATAAGAAGTCTATTATGAAAGCTCTCGCTATTACTCGAGGGAGGGTTGGGTTACTCCTGTTCTTATTAAGGAAGTTTTTTCACTTTTTTCTGATCTCAGATTAATACCTAAAGATAGCGGATGTAAACCGTTTCAAAAAATTTCTATTATTCGAACCAACTGCACCCGCTAAATTGACGCAAAGGTCTGCCCGAGTATTGAAAGATAATGTTTCCCCGCTTCTTTTCTTTTTTTTTTTACTATATTACTGTTATTTACTCTCTTCTATTTAAGCGATTCCGAAATGAGGGGTATTAGCGTTCTTCTAAGTTGTGCTAGCTTTTGAATTTTCCATATTTAAGAGAATTTTAGTAGTTATACTGCTTTCTGCTAAGGACTCAAGAAGGATCCTTTAATATCGTAAAACTTGCTGTCATTTTTAATCACGAGTACTCATTTGACTACAGGACGCGGTAAGAAAGGGGTCTAAAAGAGGGAACACTGACTTGGTTATATGCTTAAGCTTTTACAGGATAGTAAAAGAACTCTATTGTTGTAGAGCAGCTGGTAGACCCAGACCCTAGTTAATACTCAAACTTATAGAATAGGTAATCAATTTGTGCTAGTCTATAAAAAAAATTTATGAACATGACACTGCTCAAAGCTAGTAGGTTCTTAGTAGTAGAGTCTTAGTATTTTGTATTTTCGCCTCTTATTCTTATTGAGAACTGGAGTGTGTAAGTACCCTTTTTATTTATTACCTATATAGAACTTCACTTATTTATTGTATAACTCCTGAAGCCTTACCTTGTTTTACTATACTATTTTTTGTTTGTCTCTTTTTTATTAGGGCAGTTTTCAAAGTTCTCCTATCCTTGCGGAGCGTAGATACTGCCCCTCTCCATATCATGCCCCGATTCCAAAAGTAGACTTTCGTAAAGTCTTTTTTTCGTTCTCTAGCATATAAGTTGACTCGGTACTGTTAGATCCCTTGTATCAAAAACGTATTAGCATTAGTACTTTTAGTTAGGAATTGTTGACTTTTCTCTGTTATGGAATGGCCCCTTCGGAGGCTTATAAAGAGGGTCTTAATAGATTCGCTTAGGTTGAGTTCTAAGTGTACTGCAGTTTCCTAACTAGACTAAGCGCTGAGTTTTTGCTTGACCAAAAAACAGATATAGGGTCCTTTTTTAAAGAGGGAGGTTCTAAAACATAGGAAATCTTTGACTCAAAAGTCTGGGTTAAAAGAAACAAGCTTTAGGTCTTAAGAAAAAAACGAGTTTTTTGGGGCTAAGAGGTAAGTCGGTAAGCAGTTGTTTGGTGTCTATATGGGTATCCATGTACTGTCTAATAGACTACTTGCATTTCCTTTCCTCCGTTACGGGTAGAGTAAGCATATCCTATACTTATAACTGCTAGCTGCAAAAGAACAAGAGGAACACGCCTTACCTTAAGGTTTTAATAGCGACCTTCCGTAGTTTTCATTAAGTAAGCTTTCTTTCTAGGCTGTCTCCGGACTTTAAGAATTCAAGAAAAGTTTCCAAAGAAAGGGAGCCCCTTGTAGGTTTTTACCGGTCTACTATTGATTTATTGAATCCAGAAAGTAGGAATTCTAATTAACAAAAAGGGATCCTTATCCGTTTTTTTCTGCAAGTAGCAAGTGTATTTATATAGTTTTCCTGTCTAGTATCTAGATTGTGTACCTTTAAAGATCTGCCTTTGACACTAAGTTTTCGAGGCAAAAGGGGTGTAGGCTTCCTCAATATTTTTATTTAGTGTTAGCGAATTAGATTGACACTCTTTTTTACAGGTTTTAACTCTTAGAGTTTTTTGTTTGCCAGGCATACAATTATAAAGAATGACTAAGCAGTAGTAAACAAATACACAGCTAAGCCTCTTAACAAGTGTAAAGGAAAGTCCTTAAGAAACTTTAGGAGGAAACCCTTATTACAAATCCAGAGATACCGAGGTGTTTTCTAGAATAAGAGACTTTAAACACTAGTTGACCTTCAGCAAAATCGACCGATAGATGACTTTCATTTTTACTGCGTAGCCTAAAATAGTGGAATACCTTAAGCTTTTAGAAAATAGGACAGCAGCTAGATTACTGGTTTTTCCAATTCAGGACAATCTTAAAAAAAAGGGCGGATTCCCGGGATAAGTAGTCTAGATAGATTTAAGATTAAAAAAGGATAAGACTTAGACTTAAACGGAAGTGCAAACTTGAGGTTCCTAAAAACTTTAATGTGTGTTAGGATTTTAGTATAGTACAAAAGATAAGTTAAATTTTACTTATTTGTAAGAAAGTCTTTAAATAAACTCTATTCATTTACCTTTGAGTATTTTATTTTATAAAGTAAGAGTCTTATATAAAAAGTAATCAATAGAACTAATATTATTAAAGCCTTTTTCACTGATCAAGGAAAAATGGAAAGGATTTACTAATGTATAATAGATAAAGTGTTATAAACCCTTTTCCTTTTTAGTAGTATAAGGTAATTTTATTTGCTGGACTTTACCAAATGTTTAAGAGTAAAGCTTAGGGTTCTTTAGAGAAGTTTAGTAACCAATCTCGGTTTTCCGGTGGGGCTCTTCTTAATAAATGTTCCTCCGATTTCTTGGTTTCCAATTCTGGATTAAAGTAGATATGGGCTTGTTTATATAGGTATTCATTTTTATGAATACTCAAAGTTCGGGAAAAAACTTAACTACAGTTATAAAGCCTTACCTGGGGGGTATAAAAATATGTCTAAGTCAGGAATCCGGGTACTTTTATAAATTATAAAAGCAGTTTCTACCAAGAGTGCTTGAGCTTGGAAAGGGGAATCCGTCTGCGAGTATTCAACATTTTTAGGGATTTTGCCATTCCTTGACAACACCTCGGGGTTACTACCCAATGAATGCATTTAACTTCCATTAGGCCTACCTTGTTTAGAAAACCCTCTTATAAAAGAAAAAAGGCACCCTACTTCAAAAGTCTTGGCTAAAAAAGTTCCATATGCAGTCTAAATCCATCCAAGTCTTTTTTACTAGTACTGGGATTCCCGTATTATTGACGCAAATCTTCTATTTCTTGTCTTCTTTCAAGAGAGCTTTTTATCTAACAAGCTACTCCTTCTAAAAAGAGCAGGGTTACCAAAATAGAAAAGAGAATTGCACATCAAACACTGGAGAACTTCCAAGATACTACAGCTCCTCGAGCATCCGGCGTGGGGTTATAATTGCTAGCCCGGACTTATCCTAATAATACAGAAACATACGCTTTGTTTTGCTACTTTTAAGTATATTGACTTAGAGGACTCTGCCAAGGAATTTTAGGGCCTTTTTTTAATCCAATCCTCGCAAATTGCCGATTAGAGATTGAACTGGCAAAGCTTTAAAGTAAAGAAGAACCGAATATATCATAACCTTTGTAAATCTCCTTGATTTATCAGAGCTACTAAGAGCATAAACTGGAAGCTAAAAGTTGTCCCATATCTTTTTTAAGGAGTTCCCTTTTTATGAAAGATGATACTATTAGTAAATTCTCGTGTCACTCCTATAACCGGAAATGAAACGTATTCGAGATTCTGCCCATCCTGAAGCTTCCCTCTAGTATGCAACCCTTACTTAGCCCTTATTTTAGGATTAGGAACTCCTACTTTGATTCCGGTTAATATAAAAAAGGCCTGACGAAGGCATCAAGGCAAACAAAAACCACAGCGAAGGGGCTTCCTTTTCTAAATCTTATTCCTATTATAGATTGGCTCATAATCATGTTACAACTTTATTAGGTTTACTCCCCTACCATTGTTACTGGACCCAAAAAGCTTGCTATTTAAAGTGCTTCTCTCTTATTTGTCTTGAATTTGAGCCTAAACGCGAAACGGGCTATCCTCTGGGGCCTCTATATCCCCCTTAAAAGACCAAACCTGGGGAACTTTTTTAGGATTCGTTTTAATAAAAAGAGTACACACAAACTAAGCAAGCACTGTGCATATAACCATTCAAATGCAAAGGGATCCCTTTAATATACCCGGGGTAGAGAGGCAATTCTGTTATGTCCTTTATTAAAATCTTTAACTAAGGGTTTACTTCCTAATGGATAGCTTCAAGAAGGAAGCCCCTATTGCTCTTAAAAGGAAATGTTCTTAAAAAGCTTAAAACCTTGGTTAGTTTGTTTTGCTTCAACCCCTTTAGTAGCCCTGTTAGAAACAAATAAACGTGAAATGAAAATGTGTTGCATTCCACTTGGAGTGCGTGGTGCAATGGTTCGAAACTTCTGACCACTAAGCAAACACTAGAAAAAACGAGCTCGTAATCGATTCAAAAAGGACAGTTTATGATACTCCCGGTATCCGTTTAACCTGCTTATATTTAACAAGAAAGATTTTTTATGGAGCTACAGCATTTGGGTAGTGCTTTTTAAATCTTAACCTAATTAAGGATCCTGCACTATTAAAATTTCAACTGGATAAGGAATCCGAGGAAACCCTTCCATATTTTACTTAGTTAAGGGTCCTTCTCCTTTATTATGGACTTAAGTTTATAGAGAGCCCAATTCACTCCTAGTTTCTGCTCTTACTTTTTTAACTCTGGTATGGATCTTTTAGAATAAAAGCTATTCACCGGGGCGTACAAAGAGAAAGTAGTAAGCACATGTCTAATTCAGACGGCAAATCTCTAGTTTTGGTAAAGCGAGGATTATTCTCTTTCGATTAACTTTTAGAATTATTAAAGTGACTTTACGAGGTGTGGGGGTTCTTCAGGGCCCCTTAGAGAGGATTTTGAGTCGGGTTGCTAATTTCTAAGTACTTATTAAACGTAGCCTTGCTTTTTATTGAGCTGGCCTAATTATAGTATAGTTCTAGTTATTTCTTAACAATTCTTAACCAAAAAAGATATTGGGTCTTTATTTAATGAAATCTTTAGACTATAATAGAGCGCGCCTCCTAAGAAAGGCCACCGGGGTGCCCCTGTAGAGTCCTTAGCCTCTTATAACTTTTATTATTACTCTGCATTTTAAGTTATAAATACTGATATCATAGTGTTCCTTTTCTTAGGGCCTATAAACGAATAAAGTAGCTATCTGAGAGCTTTAAGTCGCAAGTAAGACAAGACTATAGTTTAATAATCTTGTCCCGTTTGAGGCCCCTTTTTGTACTAGTTTTAAGTAAAAGGCGCTGGGTATTGCTTCAACTTCTATGGATCTATAATAAAGAAAAACCCTTAAACCAAACTCTTAGACGCATCCTTTTCTTTTAATCAGGAGTGTTTTAAGGTACTTTCATTGGGGATTCAGAAGGAACTTATAATTTCATTGTACGCAGTTATGAAGAGCCCAGATTTTTACCCATCAATCCCGATCTTTTTTTTATACAACTAAGAGAATAGCGCAGTAAAGAGTAAAAACTTTCCATTCATTTATGGTTGGATTCACCAAAACCGTAGCTACTCATAAGTCGTTGGTTCAAGTCCGAATATCCCTTTCAAGAAAGAGCTCCTTTTATTTATTAAGAGCTAAACTTTTAAAAACAAGTAGTTTAACAGGCTATAACATAGTAACTTCCTGGGCTGGTTTTGCCGGAATCCCCGTAGTTTTTATATTTAGTTTTTTAATTGGTAGCATTAAGTAAGCTCGAAAACCTGTGTAAATTTAAGTGCTTCAGGGGTGTAAAAAGGAAATGATTACAGAAACCGGGGGCTCTATAAAAATCCGTGAAAATAGAAAAGATACCCTTTAATTATATAAGAAGACATACGGTTTTGAATAACAAGCAAGCCTAAAAAAAACTCTTAGATCCACGTTTTAATATCTTTTTATTACCTTGCCTTTTCGCCTTGCCGGTAAGTTTATAAAAAGTATCCTTATATCAAAGTGTAGATCTTTACAGGAGTTAACCCGCCGCCAATTAAAACCGGAGTAAGAAAAAGAGAACCTCCCAGCTTACCAAAAAAGGCTTTTGTTACTTCTCCCTTTTATAGGCCTTTATTATAACAAGAACACTTTTTGAAAGTAACCCGGTATTGTTCTCAAGACATAGACAAGGATAACCCACGCAGTGCCTGCCTTTTCTTTCTACTAAGGATTTTAAATGTATCAAAGTAAAAAGCGGGAGCTCCCCTATTAGCCTGATGGAAGACCCATAAAAGACGCAAGGAATTTATTGTCATAACTAGGAGAGTTCCTATAAAACAAGCAGAACAGTAAAAAAAGTTTTCGTCAGAATCTTGATTAAAAGTACTTCAAAAAGTAAACGTAAGAAATTCCCAACCTGTGTGAGCTATAAAAAGCGAATATCTTATCGAAAAAAGCGCCTTCCTCATAAGATAATTAAGACCTAAAAGCTAGAATACAAACAAGAAATATCCTGGATAATTATGGAGAAACCCCTTTAGACTACTTATGGAAAAAGGCAAAATCCTTATCTACTTTTCCAAACTACAAAAAGTACCCTTGAGTTTTCCTCTATCTGGGTTAGTCATTTCCCAGCTAAAATGATGGCTAAAAATTTCAACAGCGTTGCATTAGTCTTCTATGCTTTTTGTGCAACCCTTAACTAAATAGGTAACTTTGTACATGTAATACTTTATTTCATTCTTTTCCTAGAAGAGGGGCGCCTCTATTAGAGCTGGGATTCCTGGTTACAGGCAAGGGTTTCCGATACGAAGCATTTACTTTATTTAATAAAGAACTTTGGAGTACTCGCCGTGTCAAACCCCTCAAGAAGTATATAAAAAGGGATTCCCTACTTTTTTATACCAGTAGACCTCGTATTTCCTACTTCCAAATTACCTATATCGTAAGACAGCTTTCATTCTAGTTAAGGCGACAACACTCTCTAAAGTAAAGCCATCTCTACTTGTAATTTTGTAGTAATCCCATAAATATATAAAGGTAAACCCAAAAAGCTAACTATATTCTAAACTCCTCCCTTTCCTAGATACAAGGAAATCCAGTCTAATCAAGCAAGATTAATATCAAGTTTGAGGGACTCCTATGACTATTAAATTCATTGCACAAAGCGCAGTCCCCTTAAAAAGGAAAATACTTGTCAGTTACTATAAATTTGCTAAATGTATATAACAATGTAAAAGGCCTAGCAAAACTTTTACGGGATCTCTAAGTAATTGTCTTTTGAATTCTTATGCGAGTCATACTCTTTTATTTCGCCCGGAACACTTTACTCTTCAGCCAGGAGGGGGGGTCCAGTAAATTGACCTATAAAAGCAAGTTAGTCGCTGACTAGAATTCCGGTTGTATTAAGAATTTTGTAGAGGTAAGGAGGATAACTCATTTTAATTTTAAATTAAGTCTTAGAGTTATCATATATTTTAGATCCAAACCCATTTTGTCTCGCTTTAAGCTTGTCTAGAACTCGACTTTTTGAAGCATTTTCTTCAAACTCAAGAGTAAAATAAATCCTGGAACCTGATATAGTGATAGACACCCCTCCCTTATAGCCTAGAACTACACATAAGAAAAAGACCTACGGGATACCGCCGCTAAATAAAAAAACTACCTGAGTAATGTAAACTATTAAATATTAAAGAATCATAGTGAATTTGAGAACTCGGTTTATTTTAGTGAAGTTCTCCCGCCCCTCCCCAGCTAAATTTGCACTGATACAAATAAGAAACTTATGTTACATGAGCAGAGGCTGTACTCATATATTTATATGAAGTCCTTGAGATTCCTTGTATCGAGATTTTAGATAGATAAAGGCCCATGCTATAATACGGAAAAGCTCCCTCCTTTCTACCCTTCACCTCGTTCAAGAATAAAGGAAGACCTTCAGCTGAAACGTATAAGATAGCAATAACTCTAGATTAAATACGGAATTCATACACAATTAGAAAGAGAGCTCTTTCGGGATCCTCGGTTAACTACATCTTTTTGGGGGTAACACTATAGATATAGAAGCAGTTTCTAAAAGGATGGCCTTAACCCAGTATATTAGGATTTCTTAAAAAGTCCTGTTTCAGGGCAAGGATCTACTATACCCAAATTAGCTTAATTTGAGCTATTAATCTCCTTTACGGGGTAACTTCTTCTTGATAAAACTCTTAGACAATTATAGATACTTCTAAATAAATCTTGATTTAATATAGGAAAAATCCTCGGAATGGATATATTTTACGTTAATTCAAATGCAAAGAAATGGGCAAATAGCAAGAGTTTTTAGCGAGCCTCTTATAACTACTGACCTCTTCTCTTGTCGTGACAAAGAGAAACCCAGTACATCTACTTTATTCAAAGCCCGCGGGAGAAAACGGCACTGAGTTGTATCTTAAAACGAAAACTCGTAGTAACTCTTTATATTATAGCAACCTAAAAGCGCTAATCTAGGGGACTAGGACTGAAAGGGCTGCTTGTCTTTAAGTTTAAGAGGGATTCCCTTGTTATTTAGTTACTCTGTGCAGTTCTTTTTATTCAATTTGTCTTAATAATTCTAATTTTGAAAGATAACTCTTATATACCTCAATACACTAACTAAGGGTCCGCTTTTTAGGCTCTTTGAAGCTAGGATTCTATATCCAAATTATTGACAATTTTAGCCGAAGTTTAATCCTGTTTTTGGTAATTAAGACTGAGGAGCTTCCCTGCCGGATAGTAAAAATTAAGGGTTTAAGCTAACTTCCTGAAAGGTTCCGACAATAAGAAATTGGGAAAAATAAGGCTAAAAAAAGAATTTTAATACACTAGCTCCGGAGGAGTATATACAATAAGGAGAAAGGTGTGACTACTATTCCCTACTCCTGACTATTTCTTATTTCTTCAGATTAGCGGATCTCCTTCTGAGAGTTTTATATTCATACTCAAAATAACAGGTATTCTTATGCCTACCTTTTTTGTTAATAATACCATCTTTGCCTAGACCTTTCTTATTATTCGAAATCAGAAACCTGAGGAACACTCTAATAGAAAAGCAACTCTATTCTTTTCTTTAATTACTTACTTAAACTTTCTTTTTAAGCGTAATTTTAAGTGTAAAAGACCCTGTACTACTAATAAGCTAGGGGGCACTTCTTTTTAATTTTAATTTAAGGACCCCCTTTATATAACATTAGCAAATCTTTTTCTTTTTGTTAAAGACTCGCCGAAATTTTTTAGGACTAAACCAAGGAATCCCAAAGTTATTTTTATCCAGAATTTCTTAAAACACAAGTTTCAAGGTCTCCTAAAGTGAATATTTTGTACATTTTACCCCTCTACCCTGCGTTTTCACACATTTCAGAGCTCCCCTTTAGAAAACCGACACAATCTAATCTCTCCAAGATCCTATAATTAGTAAATTAAAGAAGATATTTTGTATCAAAAATAGAAAAGTAGTAAGAAAACTTCTATAAGAGGGCTTTTTAGTATTCCTTAAAGCAGTTTTTACGTTGTACAAGGGATCCCTTTTCTAGGGATTTAGGTAACAGACTCAGGGGCTCCTTCCCTTTTTAGGAGGGTATCTCACTAAAATTAAGTAACCACTTTTATCATTTACCAAGATTGAGCTTTTTGTGGATAAGTTACTGGCATGAACTTATATTCGTGTGGTCGAAATGCTTTAAAATAAGGGGGCTTGCTTATAAGTTATAAGCGAGTTTTTTTGTATCCAAAAGAAGAATACGACACTTTATATTAATATCGGACTCCTTTCGTACATAGAAACAGCTATCTTCTTACTAGGAGGTACTTTACCTGCTCTACCCGAATTCCGCTCTGCTTAGTTTGAACTTAACTAACTATAGTAGGGGTATTGCCTATAAAGTTTTTTATTTGCTCTTAACTCTGTCTAGAAAAGTGGTCAGTATAGTATAGATCCGCGAATCCTACTGGCAACTCAAAAGCCAACTCCCTTAGTGAAGTGACACTTCAGGGAATTTCAGATGATAAAAATTACTATATCCGATTTCTCAACCTCTTCTCTTCTATTATAAAAGGATAGGGATAGGAAAAATCGCAAGGTTAAGTCTATTTTTCTAACTTTTATGGATTTACTCTATGACAAGGTAATTGAAAAACGAAGCAATCTTTCTTTTTAGTTTTCTGGTTAACGTTACTTTTTATAGGAAAGAAATCCGAACCAATTACTATCCTTATAGAATTCTTTTTAGGGTTTTAGAGATTACAGATATGCTGTAAAGAGAATTAAGCGCCCATAACCGCTTCCAGAATCATCCATACTTTTTATCCACGGAACACTTAGATCTAAAGTCATGCTCAGTACTCCTTTTTGTAGCTCGTTATTTAGAGCAATTGCTGCGCTTCTTTGGATTCCATCTATTAAATAATAAGTTCTACATTTGTTACCGGACCGTCAGCTTGAGCATTAAGTTATATGGGGAAGCTTTATAGTGAATACTCAGGGTAACAAATAAATATGAAGTATATGGGTTTTACAATACCAATGTAGAAGGCGCTCCCCTTTGAATTCGGGAGTCTTTTTCAAAAGGCATTGGAGATAAAAGGGGGCAATTCCACTAGCAAAATGAAGGGTTCCGGGCTCAGTTAATTAGTCATGGAGACTTTTTACGTGTCTTTCTAAGGTTGTCTTTTTCCGGAATCTAGTGAGATATTAAGATCTTGGGTATATAGTACACGAAGACTTCTTTTCTTCCTTACAAAGGCAATCCTTTCTTTTTATAGTGACTAAGGTGGGACTCTTATCAAGTAAAGTAAGCTTTTAGTGCTAAGAAGAATCTATCACCAGGAGCCGAAAGTAGGTAAATAAAAAATCGTTTAAATAGAGAAATCCTAAGATTTTTCTATTCTAGGAGCTGGGAAGGGATTGAGCTGGATCTTCCGAGAAGTTGGGTGTTTTGCACTAAGTTACTAACGGGAACCCCACCAACTAAGACTAAGGATCAAAAGGTAGCCCTCCTTGGTTTTGTTTCACTAAGGACCCTATAAAGAAAACCAAAAAAAGAAACTGTAGAACCAAAATTTATGAGTGAGAGCTTTTCGTGGATTGAATTTGATATTTATATACATTTTATGAGATAGAAGGTCTCTTGCAAAGTTGTTTAGTAAAAGCGGAGCCAAGGGGCATGCGTGAATTTGTTCTTTTTCTTAATTGAGTCATTATGTCCATTTTTTATGTATTTTTGAGTACCTTTATTACATTTTACATAGGAGAAACTAAAAATTTTATAAGGAAACTTCTATGCTTTTAAAAGGAATATTATATAAAGCTAGAGTTTATTTCAGTCTAATACCGGATAGGGAGGAGCTAGCCATGAAAGACTCACGAAAATCACACCTTTGAAAGTTGAGGCATAAAAAGGGAAGTCGCATGCATTCTAAGACCCAATTCCTAAAGGAGAATCCAGACAAATTAAGTCAGATGTACAACTACACATTCCATTTACAAAGCGATGAAAGGAAACGTTAATCTTAGTTACCAAATTCTACTAGATATCATTGACCCTTAAGAGGTCCCCTAGTAAAATTTAGAGGGAATTCGAGGGTTTACGCCAAGGGAAATCCCTTAATAAAAAGAATGACTCAAAAGCTTTGAGTGGTCCGCAAAGGATAATATGGAGCATTCAGGTTGAATATTCCAGGTTTCCAATTTGATAAAGCAAGTAGCTCGGCCAAAAAGTATAGATGCCCTTATTTCTTGATCTTTATAACTACTTTCTACTAATTGAACCCTTTAGTTATAAAGTTATAATCTAGAGCTTGATATTTTTGCTAATTCTATATCATACTTTTACTAATAAGGGAGCATATCCCACATGGAACTAGGAGAATATCCATCTTATTTTGTTATGTACATCGACTCTACTTGGAAGTAAAGCAAAGTTTGTTAGTAATCAACAGGTTATTAGGACCTAGAAAACCGTGGAACGCTTCTTTATTTTTATCTTATAAGAGCTATATCCTTAATGATGTATAACTCTGGGTTTTTATTTATAATAGTTTTGGCCTACTTAACTTCAGCGGTCAGAGTGTCGCTTTCATACGGCGGCAGCCCCCGGTTCAAGTCCAAGAGTAGGTAAACCGGATCCACGTTCTTTATTTTATATGAGCTTGAAATCAATAAGATATGACAAACTGCACTAAAGCTATTCGAAAATCCTTCTTTTTATGAGTCCTACTCTCTACTAAAAGAACTCCAGACTGAAGAATACACATCGACTATGGCTCTAAGCATGAATTAGAATCTTTCTCTTACTCTTATCCTAATAACAAGAGGTAATACACCAAAAAGAAGATTATTTACAACTTTCCCTGAAAAAGTGAGTAAAAAGGGATTCGGGATACATATAGCATAGCAAGAAAAGAAACTTGTAACTCAGGGTATCTTTAATTCTAAAAGGCAGTAAACCCCTCTAGAGTAAAAGAATTCTAACCTTCAAATACCCCCTATCAAAAAAGAATCAACCTAGACTGTACTCCAGCAAAAGAGTAAGACTCTCGGTTAATTTACAAGGGTGAAGGACTAAAAAAATCACAGACTCTTGAGTTACTTTGTCAGAAAACGAGTACCCTGCTAAGAGAAAATGTTTTTCATTTACTAGTGTTCATCAAATCTAGAGGTCTACAAAATACCTTTTAATAGGGTGGGTATCGGAAGTTTTGAGGGGAATGCGCTCTCCTTAGTAGAAATAAGGACTCATAAGACCCCATTAATGGTAGAACTTCTCCGAAAAGAAAATAGAAATCCAATGTGGAGTATGCTTTTTAATTAAAGAATTATTACTTATAAAAGACCGAACTTCATTTCAAAATCAATAGTTAACTGGATAATACATAATACACGGACCCTCATTACGAGCACAAGTGGTAAAATTCACTAGAAGAACTCTATAATATGTACTCCCTCTTGTTAAATAAAGAAAAAGCTCTAATAAAATTCTAACACGGAGTCTATTTTCAGTCTTAGCTTTAGCAGGAAAATACCTTGAAGTATTCAAATACTAGTTTCGGCGTCTAACGTTTTCCACAAGGCAGGGATCTTAGGTTCAAAAGAACTTGTAACTTCCTAAGTATGTCAAATCTATTGAATAATGAGCGCTTCTCAGTATCCCTTACTAAAGAAAGCACCACCCGGTAGTAGGGCCTCTTTGTTTAGCTGAGAATACAACTATGACGCTACAGGAAAAACAAAGTAAGATATCGACATCCCATGGATAAAGTAAACTCTACCTATAAGTAAGGAATCCCTGCTTACTTTTTTTAGGTGATCTCTCATCTAATTGGATACTCACTCTTCTAAATTAACAATGGCTTAGTGATTCCTTTTTTCCATTTGGTTACACTTATAATATATAGGACTTAAACTTTTCAAGTTTTTAAGATATATATTTTTTTATATTGAAGGGTAATACTAGTTCTGGGACTCGGAATCCAGTATCCGTCTCTCTTTAAGGAAGGTTAGAAAGCTCCAACATTTTCTTATGTATGAGTAGCCTCTTTTCTTAACTTAAACCTATCAAATTAAAATCTGTCTTCTTATAACAAAAACGAGACCCCTCGATCGAGGAGATAAAGTATAAGAAATTACCGTACCTAAAGAATCTAAAAGCTAAACCCTAAATATGAGTTTAAAAAGTGGGATCCCTCGGGGAAGCTCCTAGATAAAAAAAGAGAGAGACTACAAGGACTTCTCTGAGGATTATGAAACTCTGTTGAAAGATTGTCCGGATCCCAAGCAAGCCCATATACCCAGTACCCCCGAGAAACCTTGAGGTAAATTGACTTTGTGAACAAAAACCTTTAGCTTTCCGGTATTTATTATGAATCCAAACAAGGGTATAAACTGAAATCTCGTTTCCTTAGAAAAATCTCTCTTTAATTGAAATCTTCAAAGGAATATTTAGTAGCCCCTATTTCCATTTTTGTTTAGTAACTCCGAGAAGAAAGTAGCGAAATCCTGAATGAATTTTTAACCAAACTTCTTGGACATAAAGTAAAAGGCCTTTGCAAGGATTTCCTAAAAGATAAAAGAAGAGACTCGTTAATATTATATAAACCCTATTTTACTCAGTCTCTCATTTTCATTGTTCAGCCTTTATAATAAAGAAAATTTTTACCCGATCGTGTAAAAGTGGTCCCCTATTCTACATACAGATCTTATGAAATGCACTAGGTTTTTTCAAATAACTACTTAAAGGATGCGCTAATTACGAGGGCTTAACAACCCCTTTTAACCCTATAAAAGCAGATTCAGGTCTCACCAAAATTCTTGCCAATACATTTACCCATTCTGCATCCCCGGAGAAGCCTTGAAGGAGGCATGCGTTCAAAAAGGAACTCTTTCTTGGTATATAAGAATTTTAAGCGCAAAAAAGACTGCGGTTGATCTTTCCCTTTCAGTTTAGCAAAAGCTATATTTATAAGCGAAGCTTTGTTCCTTGTGAATATCCTAGTAGGCGGCCCCTTCCTCCGTTTTTATAATGTATTAGTCGAAGGGTTTTTGTGCTTTTGCGGTAACCCTCGTTTCAGATTTCTTAGAGGACTCCTCGGTTATAGTGTTATGCCCCTTAGCAATCATAAATAAACGCGAGTTTAGTATTAGGCAACCTTTACAGAAGTTTTAGTGTAAAAGGAAAGTTGAGAGTTGTAAAACGACCTCTTTTACCAGGGCGGTCTGGAGATAAAAATCTGATTTAACGAGAATCTTTGGCTTTCTAAATTTATTTCGCGCTCTCATACTTTTAAATTTCCGAAGTTGATCCGTGAAAAAGCTTCCGCGACTATCTTGTATTTAGAATCTCCGGAACACTGTTGACCCATTTGAAAACTATGTCTCTAAGAAATCTCTTTATCATATAAAGACAGTGAGAACCTTAAATTAAATAAGTACGAGATCCGCTCGGAAAGGAAACTGCATCTTATATCTGAATTTTTAAACACAGGGTGAGGGGTTTAATAAAAGAGTTTTCATGACGGATAAGCACCCCTTTGTTATAAGTTATAAAGGAGGAAAAAGCCTTGAATCTGTTTCATTTCTAGACCACTCTGCTGACTTTCCTCTATCACCCTTCCGAATTTGCTATAAGGCTACCCACGAGTTCGTGCTTGTTAAATAGCTTTTTTTGCAATTAAGCGCGGATCCCAAAATCTTGAGTTAGAGAACACTGCAATTTTATTTTTCGTTTTTTAGTCCCCTATTTTATTACAGATACAAATAGAATTGCTGAATATTTTAAAGTAAAAAGTTATATACCTGGATACAGAAAGGGGTTTCTTCTCGTCACGGCAGGTCTCTAAGAAAACGATTTGATTTGAGATTAAAAGAGGGGGGCTCCTTATATATATTTTTTAAGAAAACAGTGATACATTGATAAAAGGGGAATCCGCTTTTTTATATTTTAATGGCTTAAGTACCTTAATTGTATAGAAATAGGCAGAACTTGCAGAGACGTATAAAGTAAAAATTTTCGGAGGACTTTAGAGAAGCTTATACAACCTCAGTTTATTAGTAATTTTTAAACGAAAAAGGATTCCAGAAAATAGAATATCGAAAAAGGGAGTTACTATATGAGTTAACCCGTTCTAAGGCAAGTCTTGCCCAGTTGATAATAAAAAGTCTATCTTGAGAAAGTGAGGAAAAAGGGATCCGAAGCACTTAAAAAGGGAATTTACCCTATTAAAACAACAACAGACATTGTCATGGGCTATGAAAACCTCTAAAATTTAGTACTTAAGTATAGGAGTTTAAATACCCCGAGAATAAAATTATAATAAAAAAGAGAGACTCTAGTTATATAAAAGCCTAAAAAAATTAATATAAATTCTTTGTTTTAAGGGGTTTTTACATTTGCTTAACGCCTATTTTCGAATGTTTTAGAACCCCTATATCCCATAAGAAAAAGCACTCACTAAAGCTCTAGGTATCCCGGCCTACAATTATAAACTCCTAGCAGTAAAATTCGGTATTGCTTTTGAATAAAAGGGTCCCTTGTTTGCAGGTATTACTTCAGCCCTTTCGGTTCGGATAGGGGACTTAAACAAATTACAAAAAGTATGACTTATCTAATCGTAGAGCAATTAGATAACATGAGGAGGACTAAAAGAGGAAAGCTATAATAAAGAGCTAACTTAGACTTAAAAAAACCGGCCTTCAAGTAGAATACTTGACACTGAATTTCCTTAAGGGAGCCACTTCTGTACTAACTAAGGACTAAGGGTTTTAGTTTGATACTCAAAATTATGTTATACTTTAGTAATATAAGGAGCTCCTTTTTTTATATAATAAACACTTCCTACAAATATTTTTTAGACTTTTCCAAAAGATCTACTCAACGCGGCAATACAAAAGCTACTAGAATTTGTAGGGTCATTACAAGTTGCAGAATATTAGCCGGGACCCTTATTTCCTCTGGGGTTTTTCTGAATAATAGTTATCCAAATCCTAGTAAAAATCCGGACGGTTTCTAAATCAAGTATTCCTTGTCAAAAATGTTAGAGGAACGTAAGTTAAAGTTTTGTTAAATCGTATTTCATTTTAGTAAGTATATAATGCTATTATCTATTATTCTGGCGTAAGTTCTTTATTAAAGTATGGTTAGGTGTCTAAAAGGGTAATTTAAGGATAACAGATAAAAGGAGTTCCTTGGTATATATTTCAGATTAGAATTCATATACAAATTTTAATTTTATAAATTTCTGGGTGTATAGACAAAAACTCGGGTTTCAAGATAGGATATAGCATTATTTGGTATTTACGTCGCGCAGCCATATGACTGTGTTAATTGCAGCAAATCCCCTTTGAAGAAGACCAGAAGTACTACTTTAGGTTAGGAGAGTCCCTATTCTCATTATCTTTCTTTTTTTCATAGAGGCTTTTTTAATCTTATTTTAGTACAGGAAGATCTCTCCTATACCCTCAGCCTACAAACGACTTTGGTATGGTTTTATGCCTTGAAAAATCTCAGAAGTGATGAGGTAAGTTCTTTAGAATCGTAAATAGCTTTCGTATCTGAGTCTTTACTACTTGTAATGTTATATAGGTTAATACTTATGTCAGATTTTGTATTTCTTTTCCTAATTTTTAGGTCCTGAAGTGTGCTATTGTTTAGATAAAGTGAAATTCCCTAATCTGGTATTTGAATGGAATACTTTTTTCCGCTAAATGGGTCATGTACGAAGTGGGTAGGTTAAGGCAATTCCGGGTAATATATGAAGTAGCGGGCTCCTTTTACAAAAACCAAACTAGGAAATTTTTCAAACTGCTTAAGGCAGCTTCCCGTCTATTTATAGTATAGAAAAAGCTAACTTAGGGTTCTCAGAAGCATCCCTCTCCAAAAAACTATAGGAAAGAACCCTTCCTAGTGTTAAGTTCTACCTAAGCTATTTCTTGATATTGTACTCGCCTCACATATTCGGCTTCATGTCAGAATTTTAGTATATTAAAATTAAAAGCAAATTTATAAAATACCTTGAGTAAGAGTTTTGCCCTATCTTATTGCTTATTGCCATAAGTTGTCTTTTAAGAGCCCGGAAATGAGATCTCCTTAGTAGAACTCACTTTATGTAACAGGGTAAGCAAGAATCTAGGGGAGTCCTTAGGATTTCTTGCGTGGCTTATTCCAAGATATTTACCAGGAAAATTCCTACTTTGAGAGTCTATCTTTATCTTAGACACAGACAATCCTCTCCGCTTTGAAGTAATTTTGTTAAAATTAGTTTTATAGGGGGCCTCCGTTACAAGTACTAGCAACAATGCAAACCCCTTTTTAAATTATAAAAGTACTAGGAGACTTACTCCTATAAAGACTAAGGACCCCTTTTATTACCGGAATATCCAGTAAAATGACATAATATTTTAGAACCCAAAGGGTAACTTTTATAGCTAAACTGCCCTTTTACTAAGTTACTAAGCGATCCTGTAATATTTAGTTTATGTTCAACTACCCTTGATATTACATACGGAGACTCCATACTTTAGCAAATTTCTAGTTCTTTACACAAATTCGAATTCCTAGGAACATAAATGAGTTCAATTTACTTTAGAAAACTACTTCCTTACAAAAAACCCTAGAGGCTGGTGCTATATTCTTTCGCTTTTGGTTTTGGTAGTAGATAACGGACTTCTTCAGCGCGGGACTCCTCTCTTCCTTAATATCCTTCAAAAAAGCAACTTCGTAAAAAGTATCTCTCAGGTGGATTAATACTTTCAGAATATTCTCTTGTTCAAATTAGGCAAAAAGGCTTTTTTAGGAAATTAAAACGAAGCTCAACTCTTCTTTTTCTTATTGTTACGGGTTTTTTATATTTTCCTTGTACAAAAAGGTTTTACTTAATTAAGAATGATTTAGAACGGATATCTATTTAATATTAATGAGTCTTATCCATAGCTATGAATAATGAACTGTACTCTTAAATCCAGTAAGGAAAACTACAAAGTGGAGTCATTTTAGTATAGAAGCTACCTGATCGAAACCCAAAAATCCTTGGTAAAATGTTAAAGCTTCGACCGGCAGCAGGTAGGTTAAAATCCTATTATCCTTGCGAGCAACTTCTTTGAAAATACCCTTATGGAATATGGAATAATTATGAATTGAACTATACACACACTCTTGCTTGAAACTAGAATAGTAAGTCATTTTTAGTAGGGCTTAGTTAATTTACCATATCCAACTACTTCAGAACTTGGTAGGACGCCCCCCCCTTTTCTATCATATGGTCATAAGTTCAAGTACTCTAATCATCATAGCATTGCCACAGTACAAGATCCTAAAGGTTTCCTATTAGTTCATTCTATGCCCTCTATTTTACTAAATTGTTTAGTTCGAAAGAGCATAGAGTTTAAATGCCCGTGATGGAGGGATTCTTTTTTCATGGTGCTTGTATTTCATATTGCTACGAATTTTTAATTACTGACATAACGAGATGGTGGAAGATGAGTCCTTTCATTTTACTCAATAGATAAAAAGAGTTAAAAGGGACTTTATATAGTAGATAATAGTAACCCTAAACCAGAAAAGAACTCTGACAAGAAATTCTTCAGAGGAAGCTTCAATAGAACCCGCACAAGCAAGGACCAAAAACTAAAAAAGAAAGAGTCTTTAAAAATTACCGCGTACTTATTAAGCGAAAACCTCTCCTTTTGGAAAGAAAAGATTTCAGGAGGCTTCTTCTATTGTTTGAAGCCCTTACTACTTTGCAGGGGCCGTTTTTGAACGGTGTGAAAGAGCTTCTTGATTTAACTTGGGTTTATTTTGAATACGTGTGGTTCCGAAAAAGACAAAAGGTATCCAACTTGGTAATTTAAATTAAGATAAACTATACAATACAGGATATCAAAAAGACTAAGAAAAGTTATGCTGATATAGCTTAACGCTTTTTTGAAATAGGGTAGCCTGAGAAACCCCCTTCTAAATCCAAATTTCACATCAAATCCCAAGAATTCCTACAAAATTTTTAATACTCCGCGGGTTTGTGGCATACACTTAAGCAAGCAGATCCAAGGAGCTCTTTTGAGTTGTAACTAAGTGCGTATTTGATACTAAAAGGGCTGTTTAAGAGACTCGGCAGGGTTGACAAGGTACTAATTCACTTAAAATTAACCCGCTTCTCCCATCAAGGAACCGATTAAAACGAACTGTAAGGCAAGCTGTGTACTCTTGCGTTAGCCCTTATCTTTATCTAAGAAGTACCCTTGAAAAATTCTTATTAAAAGAGTTTACTTCTTTAGTGGGTCTACCCTCTTTGTACTGGACTTTTGCCCAGTAATACTAAACCCGTGGATTTCCCTTTATTATTCAGAACTTTATTTGTAGCAAACGCGTGATGCTTTTTTTGCGGAATAACACATACAGCACCTGTCACGGATTACAGATTTTAGCTTTATTAAGGGATGTTTTGAGTGGGATTCCTTTAAAACTAACCCGGAAAAAGCCCTCGAGACCCCACTCCTAGTAGATACTATAACAAAAGAAATGTAGAAATAATTGTACTCGATAAGCAATCCTGCAACTCTGTTTCTCAAAGTCACTTTTAAGCAGGGCCGAATGCCCTGTCATCTATAGATGCTTCATCGTTTCTTATTAAACTTTACGCTTAGTAACTGAGAGACACAAGAGCCCTCGGGAATCCCCTGCCAAAAAGGGGGACTCAATTAAAATAAGATATAAATTAATGTAATGGAAAAGGAATACAAGTATACCGTTTAATAACTCATGTCAATCTTGATAGGAGCGAATATATATATAATAAACCAAGAACTCCATATATCAACGAGGTCCTTTTTCACAAAAGAATGCCCTAACACGGTAGAGCACTAGGAATTTTTAATAAGTTTCTTCGAGTCAGAATCCCGGAAATAAAGAAAAGGGGCATATATACATCATTTCGCAAAAAGAGTCTTCTTGAAAAGTACTTCCCGGAGTAGTTTAAAGTATACTCCAAAGTCCTGCTACCGCCGGGTATTTCTTCAATTCTACTAAGTATAACAGGTCGAACATTGAGGTCTACTATAGCAAAGCCACTATAAACTTAAAACTTAACCCAGTTTTTTTGCTTTCGTATACTGAGTAATTAAAACGTTTGCGCTGACATACCTAATAAAGTACTGAGATTAAGAGGGTCTTTTGTGGGGTACCCTATATTATAAGATCTTGAAGCCTTAAGGGCAATCCCGAGGTTTCTCTATGTGAAATTCCCTTTTCAAAATAAAGTTGCCTTTTCGACTAAATATAGGTAGTAATTATCCGCTCACTATAGCGCTGCCCTAAAATATATGCAAGAAAATCTTGTTGCCAACTATCTGATTTACTCCTTCCAATCTGACAGGGTCTACCCTCTATGTTAGGTTAGCCACATTTCCTTGATATATAAGGGTCTTACTTTTTTAAAAAGTTGAGTGTTCCCCTATTTTCCAAGTATTAGAACTTTCTTCGAGATCCTGGGACAGCCCCTACCAAGTTCTATCCTCAATCGGATACAAAAAAGATAAGAAAAGCTGTATCAATATAAAGCAAAAACCGAAGTAAGATTGAAACTTTACGTATTATAAATTTGAAAGTACAAAGAATGTTATGAATAGACGCTCTTCTAAAACAAAGCCGCACTAGATATTAGACGGAGGCCGCCCCTTATCTTATATAATGACTGGCCACGTTGTAAAAAGGAGTAATCTTTGTATGGTATTACTTTTACGAAGCTTTAAGAAAAGAAAGAGGTATAGATAGTAGGAATAAGAAGATTTTCTAGTATAACTTTTTGCTTTATGGGTAACTCGAAAGTGCTTTAGCTTACCATATTGTAAGGATACTTTGTAATTTTAACTAAGTGCAATTAGGAATTTTTTTTATTGTTATTCGCTTTATAATATAATTATATAATTAATTAAGTTAAATTCCAATTCTTTTTTATTATAAAATAGAATTGAGTTCTTTTAAAGTTTAAAGAAAGTAGAAGTTTATAGTACTAGAATCCCTGATTAAGTGTGCTTGTTACTCCTTATATAGTATAGGAAGAGTAGTATTTTCTTTATATAAGGTAGCCGCTTTTTGGGGAGGTTAGGTCTTTATATTTGCGAGTTTTAGAGCTTCAAAGGAGTCTAAGGACCAAAAGGGAATGCTAATTTAGTTAAGTTAACTTTTTAAAATCAGCAACTTTTGCTTATTACAGAAAAGACTCCGCGGGAACGTAGGCTAATCAGGCACCCATAAGGGTTTAGCTAAACCGCAAGAACATCGGTGGATTAGAACTCATGACATACATATAATAGACACAACTGTGTTTACAATCCTAAAAGGAAGCCTTTTATATACCTCTTGATAAATATCGCTATATATAAGTCCTTGTTAGAAAGAGCATACTTCTAGGGGAATACCTTTTTTTTTGAGTTTTAATTTTTTATAGAAAAAGACCCCGTCTCCCTTTGATACAGAGTGAAAAATTCACTAAGGTATAATTCGGAGTTTTAACGAAAAAAGCGTGTATTTAACGAGGTTCCCTATATGGACATAGGGCTATACATACAAGAGAAAATTTAAAGGCACTTGAATTGAATACTAAATCTAGAAAGCAACTGCTTTAACCAGAAGAATCGCAAGGTCCAAAAGGTGTTTTATCCTGTACACACTTCCGTTTCAGAAAACCTATTATAATAATACGGAACCCCTTTTATCAAGTAAGACAGTCAAGAGAGAGGTTCCCAACATCCCTAAAACAAATCCAAATTTACGGAATTGCGAAGGAGCTTTTAGAACAGTAAAAAATACCCGGAGTGCACCTTGAAACGGATAAACCCCGGGAAAAGTGCCCCTAACCTACCCAAAAGAAATTAAGGGTTCTTAGCTTTATTATAAAATCCTAGGTATCCATACCACAAAAACAATAGCTATAGACTCGGTTCTAGCTCATGTCCTCGGTAAAGGGAGCCCTAAGTATGGGTTTGCGGTAAGATTGTGGGGATAGCCGAGATTATACAAAAGTTTTAGGTAAAGGCGTTTTTTTTTATATACTTGGTAATTCTAAGGACCTTAATTTTTGTTTCAGGTTCTGAAATTGTGTAAAGTACTCTAATATTTTTTTTAGATATAGATGCAGTATCCTCCCGTAGTTCTGGGTTCCCCCTTAGTTAAAGATCTATTGGTGCGCAGCTTTTATATCTAAGCAATAGGTACCAAATTACCAAAAAAGCTTGCGTTTAGAAGACTGAGGCAGATAATAAAATAAGGATATAGTTTTTTCTTCTTGACAAGTGTATGACGATTTTTTCTATGAGTCAAAATTAAGTTAAACTAGACCTGTAGAAGGAGGAGTATAGAGGCCTGGTTCGGCACCCTTTAAGTTCTTATTTTTAGCCGTAGGATAGCTAGAATTAACAGGATATTCTAAATTCTGGTTTTTAATTGTAAAAGGACAAACCACAAAAGGGTAACAAAAGGGAAATAAAAGCATCCGGGCGGTTAAACTTAGTTTTTATATTTTAAAATTTTAAACAAAGCCGTTTGGACTTTATGGGATAAGGGTAATTAGGCTTAGCTTGGGTATGCTTTAGAAAAGGTTTGTTAAAAATCTTCCTTTTTTAGAGGCCTTTTTCTGTTATAGAGATAAGGTATCGCGTGCCCGAACAGCTTTAGTAACAGTTAGATTTTACAAATAAAAAATAGAAAAGTAACCAAGTTTTTCCAGGCCGCGGCAAAAGCTCAACTCAAGCGTATCGTTTTAAAATAATTTGTTTACGTCTTACCGTCTTTTTTCGAGGGAATTTTATCCGGAGAGTTTGGATGGAGGAGAGGCAAGCTAGTTGTTTGAATATCTTGGGGTTTCTGAAGAGGATAATTCAAAAGCGGGGAGGTCTATACGATTTAAGGAGATACCTTAGTATAAACAGGAAAGCACTTTATTCCTCTAAGGTATTCTGAAGTTAGCAACTAAAGAACTCATGGGAGAAGCTTTAATTAGGGATAAGCGGGTCTATAACGAATAAGGTAGAGTACAGTACTCTGTACCCCAAGTAATATAAAAGGGCTGAGAGTCAAGAGAGAAACTTCCCCGAGGTTTATGTTTTCTGACTTTAAAGGGCAGTAAAAAGTCCCCCACATAAAGTTAACAGACCTAGAAAGAATCCCAGGCATTAGTAAAAGAATAGAAAATTAAGAGCCCTTAAAATACTGGAAATGAGCTAAAGAATAAGCTTAACTGGGGGATCCGCCCTTTTAATCTAAGAACTGCCCGAGTATCTACTCGAGTCGAGTTGCCCAGACTGGTAAAAGGATCCTGACAAAAGTAAAGGTACAGTAGAATTACCGGATATGCGCTTATTACTAGTCTTACTTCTTCCCTCAATTTATACAAATTAGGATCCTAACCAAGGCACTCCACAGGGTGGAATAAAAGGGAATCCTAGTAGAATTTAAGTAAAAGGAGAAAAATAGGCGAGGACTAACCTAAAAAAAGCAAAGAGAAAAAAGTCTCTATTTCAACTTCCTTTTTAGTTCCAGAGAAGCCTTACGCACACTGGCTATGGAAAAGGTTGCTTTATTATGATATACAGGGAATCCTTCTAACTCAAGCAAAACTTAGAGTCTGTACACTAACCATATTGATTGTATGCTCAAACTTTAACTATAAAAAGAGGGACAGATTACGCGGAATAAGAACATCTTTTTCCGCAAGGAGGTCTCCTATTTGCAAATTGCAAGCTTTCCTCTTGAATTAAATTTAGTACTTAAAGTAAACAGGCCCGACTCTCCTTATTTTAAAACTCTATTTCGGATTCAGAAAAAGGATCCAACAAGTATCTTATGCAAAACTTTAAAGAAGTTAGAAAATAGAAACGCTTTGGTTAGAACAAGACTCCTGCTATACATATAATATTAAAAGGTATAAAGTCTCCCTCTTAAGAAAAGTCCGTAAATTAAGAATACACGCTTCTCGAATAGTTAGAACGGGGTACCCTAAAAGCTGCGAGAGGTTCAAAGTAGAGATCTATTACAAAATATTTTTCATTTCATATATTCCACAAAATTCAAAGGGAAAGAAGAATTTATGTACTAAAAAACGTACCTTAATCTATAGTTAGTAAGAAACTTGAGTTACTTTTCCACTATGACTAACAGAAGCCCTATTTATCAAAATAAATATATTAAGTTCTTTTTACAATACAATTCTGAGCTTTATATTAAAAAGTTATGAAACCGAGTCCTCAAGAAAGTAATCTGAAACAATATAAATTTATATCTAAAGGGGCCCCTTTTTACTCCCTTTATCAAAAGCGGATCAAGAACTCCTCTTTGCTCGGGACATGCCCCAGGGTCCTTAATCTAATAGACTCCGCTCAACAAAAGTAACTCTTAGTCAAAAAAAGCATTTTCCCGAATTAACTTATTGCAGATCCCAATTTACCTTGCATTAGCCTGTGTTTTTAAATCTAGGCCTTTAAAAAGTCTCTGGTTTTTGTATAGGGACCCTTAAGAGCCTGCGTTACAAGAGTTTAGTTGCCCTTTCTGCAATTGTTAAAAGTTTCATAAAAGTAGAGTATAACAAAAGTAATGCTTTTTAGAAAAGTCCTGCTTTCTCTATCTAAATTCTAAGGGTTCCCAAAAAGGATTCCTGGGGTTTTTACTTACTTTACCCACAAAACTTCTACTCTGGTCTGCTAGTAAGGCATTTCCCAGGATATCTTTAAAAGAAAATTTCCTATAATAACTATAAAATCACTATAATAAAAAAACTTCCTATTCCTATATAGTAATATTCTAATTAAGTTAAGGGTAAACTTACCGCGATTTAGTCTTGAAGCATTCCTTGACAAAAATTTTATTTAATTAAGAGCTTTTACAATATAGATATTTAAGTATTTAGCGGATAAAGAGAATTTTCAGATTAGAGATTTACATTAGAGTTCTGTAGGAGCATACTGGGGGAACCCTGGAGTTACCTTAAGATAGAATAATAAAAATGAAACCCTTTCTAGTAGGGAGACTCTGCCTTTAGTAACCCGTACTTTTTGAATTGCTAAGATATATAAAATTTTTTTGTAACGCAATTGTTTCAGGAAATAGGATCCCGCTATATGTAAGGAAAAAGTGCTCAAAGTTAATAATAAACATTACAAAAAGTAGAGGCTTATCCCCAAACCAAAAACGGATCATTTTCCTCGAATGAAGTAATTTTAGGTCTAACACAGGTAATGGCTCTCATATTATTCAAAGCGCCCCTTAAGATAAGTCGAGGGGTTCTGATTGCAATATATCTGACATAACAGGGTTAACTTGAGTATTTCAAAAAACAAAATGAATTTACAGATTCTTGTTGAAAACGAAATACAGAGAAGAGGGATCAGCCGGGCACTCAATAGATTTGATGCCAAAATTTTTTGAATTTCCCTGTAGCTATTTCTTATTAAAAAGGGCTATATCCCCGGCTGCCTTTTTCGCGGAGAACTTTTTTGAACTTATACCATTAGGTAGAAAAGGTTTAGTATGCCGAAAAAACCCTCTCTTTCCGTGGGTAGAGAGCGGAGAAATTGTAATAAGCCAAAGCTCAACTCAAGGAGGGTCCGCCCTGGAAGAATTTTGAAAGCTTAGAGGTACCTAAGGTTTTTAATAGTTAATAGGGAGAAGAGCTTAAGATAAGTAAAGGGTTTTTGCTAATGATTTTGAGCGTTCTCTTAAAATATACCTACTTATTACTTATATAAAAAGGATTCCCGGTTTTGATTGAACCCTTCTTGGTATTTCCTTCTCTACTTCATTTTCTTACCTTGACTTGCTCCCCTTTATTTGTAAAACTTCGATAGCCTTGTTAAGACAGAAAAGCAGGAAAGAGACATAGGTTATCTACCTTCTTTTTATTGACGAAGCTCCCTATCAATTCCTTATCAGAGAGCTCTCTTTTTGTTAGAGGATCTAGGATTTGCTTACTTTCTTTATTCAAAGGTGGCTAAAAAGGTCCTAAACCTGCTGAGCTGAGAAAAAGGCAAACTTAGAGATATAAGCTAAGAGCCATTAGATGAGTAAGCGAAAACAAAGGAGAGGGATATAGAAAGAAAAGAGTGATGAAGAAAGAAGTGATGGACACTACTAAGGCCTTGTTACGATCCATTGCTTTATATGTGATCCATGTACGAGGTGTATCAAAAAACATGCGTTTGACTAAGCGTATATAATAAAAGCAAGCAAGGACACTGGTCAAAATGCCGACAGCGGCTAGGAAATAAGCCCCGCAACTCAAGGCGGCAAAGAAGAGGTAAAACTTACTATAGAATCCCGCTAAGGGGGGTATTCCTGCGTATGAGAACATAGTAATGGCAAAAGTGATAGCTAAAATAGGATTCATTTTGGCAAGAGCCCCTAAATCCGAGATATATTTGACCCGGTTTTGACGTAATGTAAGAACTAGGGCAAAGACGTTGAGAGTCATTAAAGCATAAGAGAAGATTGCAATAAGTAAAGATTGAATACCTTCTATGCTTCCACACGCCAAACCAATACAAATGTAACCAACATGTCCAATGGAACTATAAGCTAGAAGTCTCTTGACTTTTGTTTGGGCCATAGCGGCAAGTGCTCCTAAGATCATAGAAGCAATGCTGGAGAAAAAGAAGATTTGTTGCAAGGTGTCTCCATAGGAAGCATAAAGAAAGAGACGTAAAAGAGTGGCAAAGATAGCTATTTTAGGAGCAATAGAAAGAAAGGCGGTAACAGGTGTGGGGGAACCTTCATAAATATCGGGTGCCCACATATGAAAAGGAACTGCGGTAATCTTGAATAAGAATCCTACAGCTAAAAAGAGAATTCCCATAAAGAGCCCACTAGATTGAGGACCAGCGCTTTCGTATCCGGTCATAATTTTGGCTAATTGATCGAAGTGGGTAGCTCCAGTAGACCCATAGATCATAGAACAACCAAACAATAAGATTCCTGAAGAAAAAGCACCTAAGATCAAATATTTCAAACCGGCTTCAGTAGAAAATTCTGACTTTCTTTTTGAGGCTGCCATGACATAAAAGCATAAACTTTGAAGCTCAATAGCCAAATACATAGAAATGAAATCATAAGCCGAGATCATAAAGAGCATACTGCAAGTGGAGATTAGAATTAAGACAATGAATTCAAAGGCATCAAATCTCTCTTCTTTGAAGAAAGCAAAACAGATGGAAAGAGTCGCGGCTGCGCTCAACAAGAGAAGAATTTGACAGAAATAAGTAAAGTTGTCCCTACAAAAGAAGGAATTCCAGAAGAAGTGACCTAGAGTTAGAAGGGGTCCACCAGACGAGAGCAGAAGCAAACAAACTAAAATGCTCAGTAAGCCCAACCAAGCTACATTAGTGACTAAGGGCGGATAATTCAGTTTCTTCGAGGTACTAAAGACAACTCCATGAACGAGTAAGATGAGGGTAGCATTAATGAGAAAGAGTTCAGGAAAGACCGCTAAGAAAAGGTTAAACATGATGGGTTTTTATGTGTTTTGACTATCTTTTTGTGTAATCTGTAGCACTAAGTTACTTACGTAATAGGTTTTATACTTAACACTCTATCTTTTTCTTTCTATGCTCACGTGTGTGTCATTATTGCTAAAACTATAAAGAAAAGTGCAAGAAACTTAGACGAAATGGATAAGCAAGTTGATACAAAAGTGTTTGCTTAACTAATCTTTGCACGCCAAGTCCACGAGCGAGTGCTTTACCACTTCGATATACTTAAGAAAGAAAAGAAATGCTCACTTTACTATAACTATACTACCTCTAAAAGCAAAGGATGATCTAAATCTATTTGTATATTTGTATATAAGTGATTTAGTACACATAAGGAGTCCTACTTAGTTTAATAGTCATTCCTAAACTTTCTTAATCCTGTTTAATCTGATTGGAACTAAGAAAATTTCTTACCTAAAGTATCCGGTCTTTTAGGGAAAGCATAAAAAATTCTTACTCGCGTAAACTTTAGTATTTCTCAAAACTCAACCCAAGTTTTTAATTTGAGTCATCTATTTGCAGGAGTCCCCTTGTTTGTTAATTTTTGATCCGTAATTTCAAATTATAAGTTGCAAGCAATTAAATAGATAAAGAGGTTTCCTTATACGTGAGTTTAGTCTCTTGATAAAAGCACTTCTTTACCTAAATTGCTCCGTTTTATCTAGCCCATTTAGAAACACTCTTGGGATTCTCGCTTATCCTTTAAATTTAATCTAAATCGTATCCTATATTTTGTATATTCTAAGAAGTTCCTTTTGTTATTAATAAGAGCAAAGCTTGATTGAAATGAAAGGGGAAGGCTTTTTCCAATTGGGTTGGGATAGCATCCAGTTTTATACGTTAGCGGCATACCTAAGACTTTTCGTGGTAGAATTAATACGCTTTCTAAATTTAAGTTATCTAAAAGTGAAATTTCAAGAGTAGGGGTATGCTATGAATATTGTGCCCTCATTTCAGTTTCTTTTTACACAAGATAAAGTGGAGGGTCCTTTAGAAGCATATGGATTAACTCCTATCAAGGATGCTTTTTATTAGTAGAAATCTATAATTAGAAGACCCGGAGGGAATACATTTAACTTCTTTTTTTTTTCCTACTTGCTTCTTGGCAACAAGAGTTGATATCAAACCAAAAGGAGGTTCTTTTAGTAGAGTAAGTCAAATATGTAGATGAATGACTATGCTAGATTGGATGTAGTTTGATATGAGATAAAAACAGGATATAGCTTTACTAAACTAAAAGAAAAGGGTATATGTAGGAGGAGATATAGTGGTATATGGACGCATTTTTCTATAACACTGAAAGAGAGGAATTTAACCCGCGTTTTAGGGCCAGAACCTGATGAGTTTACCAAATTACTCGGTCCTGTGCTTTTAGTGTGCTTTTTTAACAAGACTAATCTCAAAACCTCGCTTTTGGTATTTAAAGGTGTCTCTATTAGGATAAGACGTTCAAGCAAGATTGATCCCGGTCGATGCTACCCAACAAATAAGTAGTAAGAAGCCCCTTTTATTATATCAGAACTCCTTAATGTGAGTCCAAGGTACAGAAAAGAGGGGGATTTGCTTACTTTTATAAAGAGACTCTAATGCTTTGTTTTTTTGTTACAGCCGGTAAAGCACCCCTTGAACATAAGTAATGCCATGGTTCAACCGCTCAGAGTAGGTTACCGAGGTACTGTTTACTCCAACGGGAGCTTTGCCTTTGTATTGTCTGATATCCTTGTTATTTATATAAATACTTTTGATTCCTGACATCCACTCTCCGCATTTTCGTTATTACTCCGAATATCTGTTATGTACGGATTTACTTAAACCGAACACAGCGTACCTTCCTTTGTTTACAGGAAAGAAAAGCTCTAAACTTTCTATTGAACGGGGATCGTAGGTAAAAAGTAGAGTATAGGACACTTCGGTCTGGTATAACGTCAGGGATTCTAGCGATGGTATTCTACGTGCGGCTATTGTTTGGAAGATCTTTTCATACATGAGATCCATTCTTGCACTCTTCCTGGATATCTTGTTATTCCAGTTTGCACAATTCTAATTTTTTGGAAAGCTTTTGTAATCCCATTTTATCTTCCTTATGGTACTCTTAAATCTTGAGTAATAGTAATACAGAGGTACTCTTTTGATTTGCAGAAATGTCTGAATCTTACATTAAAATAAAGAATTATTCTTTCTTTATTTGAAAGAAGGGTACGCGCTGGCTACTCCATCTGAGGAGTGGCTTATGTCCCATATCTGTCTACTGTGAATAGCTTTTCATCGGATAATTATTCCTACAGCTTGTAGTACAAATGGAATTCATACTAGATGAGTTTTCATAACTGAAGTCATAGTAGACACTTTTAGAGCATGTTACTTATACTGCATTACTTTGTTTTGTTACAAAAAGGATCATACTTATCCTTTTTTGTGTAAACCTGGATCCAAACCTTCTGAGAAATCTATTAAACAAACGAGACTCATCTAACTTCTTCTTAGATTGTAAGGTAAGGTTGAAACTAGAATTGTACTAAAAGAAATTCCAAGAAGAAGCCTTTATAAAACAAAAGATTCTATATTTATTTCATAAGAATCTGTTCTAACTAGAGTTATCCGGTATAGTTCAAGTCCTTAATATAACAATTCAAACTCTCCTGGATATTACCGAAAAAGCTTGCTTAGCTGTAAATTACTTTAAAGAAACGAAGAGGACCCATCGGCGTACTTCAAGTTTTTAGCTTTAATCTTTTATTACGATCAAAAACGGAGATTTTGTATTCACTATTCTTTGTATTCCCCAGTTCCGTTTCTTTTACAGGAAAGTATTAAAGTGAAAAGTAATTAGAGGTAAGCAGTTGCTCTTATACATGTGCTCCCTGCTCCTTGTTCCCAACTCTAAAAAGGCTAAGCTAAGCAGGAAAATGAAAAAGGTTTTTCTTACAATCTTACAATTAAGAGTAGTTTACAAGCTCCTAAGTCGGGTATTATATCGCTTACTGTCTCCTTTAGAGAGTACCGCTGCTAAGACACCAGCTACAGAAACCGAATACAGGGAAATAGTTCAAACCCATATTCTATTGGAAGTAAGACTCTAGAAGACAAAGGCTCCTCAGCGCTACCTTAGTAGGACTCTTCCCTAGACTAAAAGCTACTTGTCAAGAAACCCCTCCGCTCGGAAAAACTCTTAAGATAAGAATACAAAGCCTTTTATCGGCAGTCCATAAAGAGGATACGCAGGACATAAGGGTCCTTTATACAGCCACATACTTAAAAAATATAATGTTAATAAATTATAAATCACAAACCTTCCGGTATATGAATAGGCTCAACTCGTAAGTTACCCATTTTTACAAATTTTTATTCTTAAGATTCCCTTTTGTTTTGTGCTAGGAATGCCCGTGGAATTCTTTATTAAATGGGAAAGAAACTCTTATTAAATAGAACTAACAGACAAGTAATACTTAGCCAAAAAATTTATTTACTGTACAATAAAAGGCATTCTAGAAAACCTGTTTGATTTGAAATAAGCGCGGGTTGCTTTTTTTAATACATATTCGACTAGCTTGTGCAATTAACGAGGGTATATCTACAAAGGCCGGTACTTTTTCTATTACTATATGATAAAGACCGGAATTCCAGGAGGCATGCGAATCATAGAGGTAATAGTTAACAGCGTTTTTAAGGCATGCAGCTAAAATCTACCCACCAATTGTGTTTTTATAAAAAGCAGTCTTTTCATTTATATCTAAAGGGTTACTAGTCTAACCTATTTCAAGTATACGGATTTAATTTAAACCTTTTAACATTTAGCTTTTTTTAGGAAGGTGCCGAGAAAGGGCTATAAGTATGTAAAGAAAAGAGGAAAAAACACGATTAGTAAGAAATAGGGAGTCCCGTTCATGATTAAGAGAACTCTAATAAAAAAAGGGAATTTTTATCATATAAAAACCCATAGCATGGATAGCGCATCTACGGTTTAATAGTTACGTATTCTCGTAAGAGCAACCCATTTCAGAAAGGTTGTTCGCGCTTACTAAAATTTTTATTTTTCCGGGAATCTTAGCCCCTACCTACCTTATTATATATTATACACGATACCCTTGGGTCATAAGTACTTGTTTTTTTTTGGAAAGAAATCCCCAGTTTGTGAGGTCTACTAGAATATTTTAACATAAAATTATACATAGCTCAAGCAGTAAACTCTATAGGTTGGGCAAACAAGCCCTCTCCTCGGTAGATAAACAACCGCGTTTAATTAATATGAAATAATGACACCCCTTTTGAACTTCCCATTCAAGCTATACGATAGAATTACAATTTTTTTGGTAAGTAAACCTTGTTCATAATAGGTTTTTGGTTTTATGCTGCCCAAACTCTTAAAGTAAGTAAGGATTCTGGAGCTTTTCGAAGTCTATACAATTTCAATTTATTAACAAGCTATTTTTGGTCAGAAGAAATATGTTAACATTAAGTAAAGGAATTCCAGAATCTATCTAAGGATCCAAGGTGGGGGATTCCTATATAAGTGAAACAAGCTCTATAAAGGATTAACGGGGGACCCTCCAGAAACCGCAATGAAACTGCAGCTTTACGGATCGGGTATATTCGAACATTTACAGAATAATTTTAGTCTTTTCCATTACTCGACGGGTCTGATTTGAAAAAAGGAATCAGAATCATTTAGGTAAAATTTTGTTTACGCGTTTCTCTTGAAATCCGGGAAAAAGGAAGTAACCCAGGCTGTTGGGAGTAGGCCCATAAGCCTGACTACTTTAAACGAGTTTGCTTTTACAAAGAGTATAATCGAAAGGGCATGCACGCGTTCCAATCCCTTGCACCTTTTATATATAAGTTGTAGTTGAATTAAATGAATTCCTGTACAAGAAGTTTACTAGTTGAGTTCCGAGATATATTGTTCGGTACAGTTTTAAAAAGAAGCCCTTTCCTTTCTATAGCCTACGGATCCTTGCTTTTTTATTAACAAAAAAGCGTGCCTGAAAAAGTTTATTTCCTCAAGGGCGCCCTTGAAGCTGTTTAAAGCAAGAAATTTTTTATAAAGGTTCCACCTCTTTACTTTGTTTACTTTGCGTGGATTTGTAAGAAAAGAAGTTATATAGATCGGGATTCTTTTCATTCTATACCTGGTCCCACCAAACCAAAGAAATTCGAATACGTTTAACAGGTATATAAAAAACAAGATCTGCTCTGACACTTTTGCGATCGGGTAAAGTTCAATGACATCTTTCGTGCTTTATCAGGTTAAACCTTTTCCTGCATATGAATAGCTTATCTTCTCTAATTTTATATCCAACCGCTTCAAAAAAAGCGACTTACATATAGATGACGGGCACCCGAAATTACCCCAGAAAGTTTAGAATATGAAAATATCACTTTTATTTTAAAGTAGAGTAACTCGCTTTTAAGTTTTTCTTTGACAGTTCCTGAACTCTTTTCTGTCCCAACTAATGGACAACTTTTTGAAGTAGCCATATGCTTAAGATTTTTAATATGCGGTAGAATAACTCAGTACTTACCTCTTAAATATGTATTATACAATACCCTATAAGGTTGGAGTTATTATGAGATTCTAAGTTTTGTAACCAAAGGAGGAGCCCTTGGTAACATACATTTATTTGCATCAAGTAGCTCGAAGGGATAAAAATCTTTATATTAATGCGTAGTAAAGCTAACACTACGGATAACTACTGGCAAGAGGTTCGTGTTTATTACTAACCGATAAGGCACAGAATATTCTAAAAACTACAGCAAGGGGTCGAAAAAGTTGATGAACTCGCGTATTTTTTTGCGTAATATGGTTCCCTTTTTAATCTAGATATTCCAGAGAAACGTTACTCCAGACTCCAGTTTTATTCTTCCTTCTTTCCTACCTGTATCCACCGCCCAAAATTGAACTAAACCCTGTGGATTAGAGAAAACTCTCTTTAATACAAAGTAATTTGTGGAGTAGTTCAATTCCTTTTAGTGTGCAGAGAAGCCTAAGAGTCTCTTATTTCCTAAGTAAAAACCCCCAAGAGTACCCCTAAAATTCCTACGGTAAAGGTATTCCTTAGTGAATAAGGAAGATTTTTAGAGAGTTCCTAAAAAGCAATCGCAATCTGAGAAACTTTATTCTTTTTAGGGTTCACAAAAACTAAGAAAAAGGGGAATTTTTGCTGATAAATGTATTGAGTTTGATCCTTACACCTATTTAATGTACCAGTCCACTCGAGACTAGAGGGAAAGTAAACTAAAAAAACGTGCTTAAACGACCTAGAGACATCCAACATAGCACATGAAGAAGAGCTCCGGATACCCTCTCCTAGTAATTCTCAGCCGAGAGTAACTTAAAAATGAAGGTTAATAAGGGGGATGCCCTTTTTCTAAGAGGGATTTCCTTTCTTTTTATTAGGAACTTATAAAACTTGTACACCTGAATTTGTAATTTTGTAATACAGAAGCATACATGGAGTACGAAAGAGTACAGAGTTTTTAATAGAAAACACTGGATTATATTAATAGCTTGCGGCCCTATTATTCGAAACTAGAATGGGTTTCTATTCTAATGTACACGATTTAAAGCCTATAACCTTACAAAATTTATATTAATAGTTGCTGTATCCCACCCTTTGTTCAGTTCTTTTCTTGAGGTTTATGCCCCTAGTTTTTAATAACGAGACTCTGTAAAATCCTACTGCTTGTCATAACCCCTTTTAAAGAATCTTTTCTACCCTAAAATACCTAAACCTAAAATTTTTTATCAAATAAAATAAGCTTCCTTTTCGAGCAATTATAGCTTTTTATATGTCACAGTCCTAGAAATCCGTGAGAGACCGGTAGAGGAAATTCTAAGTGTCCTTGATATAGGCAAAATCTTTTTTTGTTATCATACTTTGGGGTTGGGAGTGAAATAACTTAAATAAAGAGAATGTTTCTCTTCTTAAATACTGGGTTACCCGTGGAGTATAGCCAACCAAGTGGTAAGGCTTAGATTTTTCATGCTGGCATTTAAAGGTTCGAATCCTTTTATTTACTTATTTACTATAGTATTATGAGAATAACGAGGAAAATTCTATTTTTTTTACTATTAAAAGCACTACTTGATTGAAGCTTTTTAAATAGCAACCTCCCAGAATTAGGACCCTATAACAGTAAGGTTGCTTTCTCTTTTTCTAGGTTTTGTACATAAAATATACTGAATATTCTCCTTTAATTATAAAAACCCTCTTATTTATTTCACACGGGCAGTCCTATCCCATTAGAATTATAGGGGCTATTCTTTCTATAAAGTACAAGCCACAAAAAAGCTTTCCAGTTTATCGGATACTATATTAGTATGATTAGAATTTTATTCTAAGTTGTATTTGTATGTAATAAAAGTCTTCTTGTGTAGGAAGGGAAACGCTTACTTACTCCTTGAAAGAGACTCCTTGTATATATTATTCCTTAGATAGGTAGCAATGAAATGAGTATATGATATGCTATTTTTGTATAGAAGGAAGATAGAGTACAAAGTACATGGGTTTGGCATTCGTTAGTTTACTTTAAGTTATTACTTTTCTAGAAACTAGGACAAAGCCCTTCAAAATTGTGTTCTACTTCTTACTTATTAGGGATCCCCCTTTTAATAGCGAAATAAATTACATAATCTGGTATTTTAGCAGCAAGAAACTCATTATAAGTAAAGTATAAAGCTAATGAAAAAGGATTGCTTTTGCATGATCAAACTCTGGTTAAAAATACATTTTTTTGCTAAACTTAAAGTTACTCATTAGTTCATTTCCCCTTTGTATGTAATGTACCTATAAAAAAAGAGTACTTACTAGTACGTTTTGAAGAGATCCACTTAGTATTATAAAATAAGAATTTTGTACAAGCAAGTAAATTAAGTAGGGTAAAAAAAGTAAGTAATTTAGGTATTCGAATTCTCGGACTCATCTTATGAAAAAAAATCTTCTGGCTTTGGACTTATTTATAAAGTAGTTTCAACCCCAACAAAAAATAAGAGTGTTTAGTACAAAGACTTTTTTAAGGGGCTAAATGTCGGGAAATCAAAAGAGGTGATATATTTGAAGGAATCGCGGGTCTCCATAACCTTGCTAATGAGATATAAAATTCGTGGTTAAGATTAAGAAATTAAACTTACGTTTCCTTTTGTTGAGCAAGCCCGGGAGGGTTAGGTTGAGCCCGTGTTACTTTACTTGAGGCATTCATTATTCGAAAATTTGGTAATAATTAGGATCTTCCGACAAGAAAGTAAAGTACTTATTCTCAAGAATACCCAGGTCCTAAAAACTCACATCTCTAAAACTCTTTAACTTTACTGCTGAAATTCATTACTGCAGTTTTTTCTAAACCTATTTTAACCCAACCAAAGTACAGTAACACAGGAATACATGGGTTCAACCCGGCGATCTTACTGGGCCTTTTGGCTTAATCCCAGTTTCGTACGAAAGAAAAATCTGTAGGGTCCTTCTTTGAAACCGGTCTTTAAACATGAGTATTTTATGTTATTTTATTCACAAGAGTTTTTCTTTATTACCCGGTTAAGCTAACCAAGAGGAAACTCCCTCAACGCATTTTTTAAGACCCACTTTTGTTTGTATGTTTTTACCTTCTTTATTAGTCATTTTTCTTGTGTTTTTGTATATAAATTATTACACTTTATCGATTCCATTTTTTGAGCACTCTTTACTTCACCCCTAGCAAGAACTTAGTTAGGACCCTAGAGGGAAGTAATTAGAGGTATACTATTAAAAGCCCTTCTCTCGGGTATCTTATTATAGAGAGAAGTTAAAAAAACCTAATTAAAATAGACAAGCCTCCCTTTAGACCGGGGTAAAGCAAGCTGCCCTACTAACAACAAGGTTCTTGTCAAAGGGTATACCTTAATAATAAAAAAGAAAAGGGTACTCGTTTAATTTGAACCCTTCCGCCATATAAAGAACTTGTATTTTACACCAGCTACCCGCGTTTCCTTGCAAAAAGCTTTCCCACAGTAAACTTCTGTACAAAGAGTAAATTATAACCTTTACCCAAGCCTTAGAGTACCTTCAAAGGTAAACCCTATTTCGGGGTAGAGTCCTAATATTCCTGTCAAAAGGGGCGATACTTCTTTCAACTATAAAGACTAGGTGTCAAGAGCTACGATATCAAGAACGCGACTAAATATAAGGTATCAAGACAAAGAAGAAAGCCCTGAAGATAGAGAGTACAGCTTATCCGCAGGAAAGGCTTAAAAAGGGGTGCTTTTCTTTATGTTAGTTTTCAAAACAAAATAAGGAGGTATTATCTATTATAACCCATATACCTTACCTATACTACTCTATACAATCTTAAACAACCAAAACAATATAAAGATTATTAAAGATAAGGAAATATAAAGAACGATAATACCCATAACTAACAAATACATATACATAAAGAGTATAATAAGGTTTCTTCCATACACTATATTCTAAATAACTTACATTAGCTACAGGGAATCCCTATAACATTAAGACCCATATCCACAAAACAGGTATATGTTTTTAGCTCTAGCCCGTATAAGAAGTATAGCAGCTAGAAAGAATTAAGAAAGTCCAGTCAGTCTAATTCAACGGAAAGCCCATAACAAACAAGCAAGTCATAAGAATAAGTCAAGAGCAAGTAAGCAAAGTCCGTTGATGGGTATTATAACGTAAGTCAGTATACTTAATAAATACCAGTAACATTAACCTTCCTCGCTATCGCTTCAGTCGGTAGGAATCATGTAATAATAAAGATCTCTAAGTTTCTCTCCTCTATAAAGTAATAACAAACTAATAAGAGGTTTCTCTGCGAAAATTGAATAAACTAAAAAAGATATCTTGCCGGTATCGATACGCAATTCTTGATAGAAAGCCTTAAAAAAGCTGCTGCTCAAATCAAAATGAGAGGGACTCCTTTTCAATCAAAACTGGAATTGTTAAGGGAAGCCCTATTTAAATTAAACGCGGAGGACTCTTTACTCCAAGAATTTTTTAGACTAATTAGATGCGCGGGAGTATCAACTGACTTTGATAAAAAAAAGCAAGACCTTCAGATATTCAAAAAGTAAAGTGTTGCGGAGATTTTTTATAAAGCAGTGCCCCATAATTTGGCACATAACTCGTTCTCGTTATAGTAATGCCTCCTTTTAGAGTGTGTATTTCCTTCTATTCTAGTAGAGATTACGTAAGTAACTAAAGGGGTTCTCCATAGCCCTCACTTTTCTTTCTTCAATAGATATACTGGCATCGGTGTTTTGATCTGATCCTATTATAACCAAAAAACTTTTTTGTTTGCGCAACATTACTATTGTCTAGATTAAAAAAATTTACTAAGCAAAGGAATTAAATAAATGAGGTGCTATAACCACTCGGTTTTAGCGGGAATTTAATCCACAGGTTAATGTTTTACGGAATAAGAAATTCATTTACAGTCTAGTCTGCAATAGGAACTCTTTAACACCAGGGATTCTTTGAGATCTCAGTCCAAAAGGGTTCAAACAGGTTTTCGAGTGAATTGCTTGTTAAGATTAAGAAAGGTATTCCAACTCTTTTAATTACTGTTAGAATTTAATAATCTACATAGTTGGAGTGCAGACAAATCTCTATAGTATAGAGCCCCTTCCTTGTCAGGTGTACTTATGTCCTAAAAAGGCGAGGGGTCCTATGTTTTTTGATATTAACGGTAAGCATAACCTTGTATGACAAAACTAATATTGATAAAATTTTAGGTCTAGTTGTAGGTAGGAGCAGTTCTAATCTTAAGCTGTACAGCTTAGTAAATATTTCACTTTCGACTTGGAGTTTTTTTTTTATTATTCCCCCTTGTATTGGATGAAAGTTCGTGTTTTGAGCCCCCTTCGTACAAAAATTTTGTTTTACATTAGTTCCTAGTCTCTAGACACTTCACAATTCTCAGGGGTACTCCTGCTCTAAAATGATATAAAAAAGCGTATCAAATTCAAAAAGGGGTTTCCGGGTTCTAATTTCTTGAATAAAAGAGCTCCTTGAAGAGTTAGAGTACAACTAAGCTTCCTATATGCAAAGAGTACTTCTTTTTCAATCCTAGAAACTTGATAAAGTAGTAAATTCTGAAGTAAGCCTTTTTCTTCACGTCCGTGTCCTTATAATACAAATACATGATTACTAGTAATAATTGAACTATAAGCGACAACAAAATCTTCATGCCGAAGCTGGTGAAAAAGGGTCGAGTATTGTTTCCTCGAGGACAAAAAAGATTATCTATTTTAAAGAATATCCGCACCTTTTAGTTATATCCTACCCCTATTCTTCTTAATTGGGGCCTGGGAAAATTATTCATATCCATCTATCTATTTTCTTTCTCAAAGATTTTAAATTACAATAGCTAGTTTACGGGAAAGGCTTTCTTAGTTGTAAAAAGCGGCTCTTATGCCATATCAGGATATACTGAAGGGTCTAAAATTAGACCTGTAACACTCAACCCAAAAACTTTTTTATCTTTTTGAACTTTATACTCTTAAATAAAAGAAAAGATTCACTATAATATATAAATAAATATGCGCTAAGTGACTCATAACATAAGGAGGTCCCTATAAAAAACTAGCATTCGACAATCCGAGTTTTTTCTTGCAATTCTTATTAAAGACGCTTTACAGCTTCTTAAGAATAAAGGGGCCCTTTTAATCACTTTAGAAGTCAATTTCTTTTTAGCTCGGACTCTTTTTTTGCGCCATTGTGTTTTCTCTACTAAACTAAAAAACCTATCATAAAAATATAAATTTAACAGAATTAGACAATTTCCGAGACTAAATCCGGGTCTTTTTGAAATGAAATTAGAAGGAGCTGCTATAAACCAATCTACTAAACCCCAAACTTTCTTTATTTTAAGTCTAAGTCCTCGATCTACTTCCAAAATAAGGTTATTCTTATAGGAATTTCCCAGAGTTCATAGGGTGGCGACAATCTATCTAAGTACTTAAGTTATCCGGCTGTAGTTCCTGGTCCCAAATCGAGGAAGCTGGCTAATTAGGGGCTTGGCTATAAACTTACGGAAACTATGTTAATTTTTAAGTAACAAAAAGGGGTTAGAAATCCCGCACTCAGTAAAATTCAATATATAAAATAGGGTTAACCCTTGGAATCAAGTAAAGGGTGGGCTCCTTTCCTCACTGTCACTGGGGCAGAGTACTAATCCTATATGACAAAGTATATACAAAGCCTTGTACAAAAAGTTTTCTTTATAGCGCCTATAAGTAAAATTAAGTTAATACTGTAATAGTAGTGTCCGTCAGTTTCTGTATAGTAAAGTATAGAATCTAGCTGGATCCGTTAAAATCCTTACCCTTCCACAAATAAAATACCCGAGCACTATACAAAAGTCTCTGAGCTCATTAATGAATAAATTTTCCTGAGCTAACAGATACAAATGTTACTAGGTTTTATAACTTTTTGGTGGTTTCGACTGAGAAGATTTTGGTAATTGAGAGTAGGGGCAAGCTTTAATTCAATCTTTATTCTAGAACTGGGTTCTATTAGTAAAATCTAAATTTAGGGCTCCTGTATGACACTAATAAAATACCCCGGACCAAATTGTATAGGGAATTCCAAAAAGTAAAAAATTCAATTTCATGAGAAGAGAGCCCCTTTCCGGTATCTTTGTTGAATTCCTTATTCTTTATCTTAAAATATTTTATACTTTCTCTATTGATTATTCACATCGCACTTGTTTCTTACTCTCTCTTATATTTAGAGCTATACCGTTACTCTTTAACAGTATCTCTTTTAATACAAGCTTCTCTTTGGAAACACTTTAAAGAATTCCTAGCTAATAATAAAGGATACATACTCTGAAACCTAAAAACAAGAGCTGCACCTTCTTTTGGCTTTGACTTGAGAGACTGCCTTGCCAACGGGCCTGACTCATAGCTATCCTTTTATCCTTATATCTATAGCTTGACGGAGTCTCCTTTCTATATTGATACCGGGTAAGGTAAACTTATAGCCAGTGCCTACTACTTAGATTCAGATCTTTACCGCTCTTTACAGCCTGAGTATCCCTACAACTTGCTTAGAAAACTTACCACACACTCACCCAAAACCTTGAGACTTCTAGAATAGAACCCCTGAAACAGATATTCTTCCTCTTAAACGGACTCGTCCTACGACTCTTTCTACCTCTACACTCCCTGCCTCGCTAACCAGGCTAACCTATAAATTCTAAATCGAGAATACCTGACTGACAGGAGGAACCCTACTCCTTAAGCTATATAACTGTCTGCCTTTACCTCAGTACTTTCAATAAGAAAGTAGAACTAAGTACAAAAAGACCGAATCTTTACAACAATAGAAAACGAAAAGCAGAAGGGAAACTCTCTACTTGCAACTTCTGAACAACTACTTAACCAAGTCCTAAAGCTAATAAAATGGGTTAGGGATTCATTCAAACAACCCTGAAGTTTCTGTCTATAATATCGTTTATCTGCAGTTTCCGTACTCAGTTAAGATTCCCCTTATTTAATTTTACCTAATTAGCATCCAGATTTTAATATATCCTTCTCAAATTGCTTCCTCAGATCTATCACTTTCCTCTACTTTGTGACCCGACTCTAGTTCTAAACTGCCTCGCCTGGAAACTTATAAGATTTCCTTTCTTGACTTACTCGCTTTCGTTGAGTAGGCAGAATACGAGTTGAAGGGGTTAAGAGATTCATACAAGGTTATCTAGGGTCTTCTCTTTTCTTTATTTTAAAGTTTGTCCTAATTGGAAAGTTTCTATAAAAAGCAAGACTTTTGCTTATATAGCTAGACTACCCTTTTTTATTTGAAACCTCTTAACAAGGGAAAAAGACTTTTAGCACACGTATGGCTGGACTGCCTTTTTATTCAAAAACAGGTATAATTTCAAGGCTTTCTATTGGGGAACCTCTCGACCTTACTTGTCAAATTCTGACTACGGCAAAACTCCTCGAGTCTATTTTACTAGTATAGCGGGACTCTCAGTTTCAAAAACCTAGGATCACTCTATATGAAAAAAAATAATAAAATTGTAAGAAATTCCTACCAAATGGACAGAATGAAAAGACTTCTCAAAGGTAACCAGCTCGATAAACGAGATTTCCTACGATTCCGAAAAAAGGAATGCTTCCCCCTATGTCCAAAATCAAGAAAAAGCTCAGGAAACTCTTCTGAAATAGAGAATAGGTGTGAGAAAAGGAAGCATTCTCATAAGTGTCAATACAACTTTTGGGTGCCAGAATTTTTAATGGGTTCATGTAATAGATGTCTAGAAATTTACTATCCTTCTATAGGGTAAATGTAGCCATCCAGTCTTCTTTTGCGGGATATTGTACTAAGAAACTAAAGAAAGAGTAATGATTTCGGATAAGAAAAAGCGTAAACCAAAGGACTTCCAATATAAGCTGCCATTTTCGAAGCGAGACTTTTTCAGAACTCTATTCATTTTAAATTTTAAGAGGTCTTCTTTGCCGATTTCCGGTAATGATAGTCAAATCAGGTCCACTTTCTCTTCTATGCAAGGACTTAAACAGGGGAGAGACCTGTGTAAGAAATTGTTAGATTGATATCAAATTAAATTAATAGTTTATATACACTTAAAGTAAATATAGAAATGTTTTTAGTCAATGTATAGCAAAAAAAAAAAAAAGACAAGCGTGATTACTTAATTATAATTAGTAAAAGGGAGAGCTAGTATTCCTGCTTTTTTATCACAAAATTTTGTAGTACTTCCCATTTTTCCGGGATCCCTTATATAAAAAATAAGGCTCACTTTTTGAAAAGGTTATAGTAATAAATCTTATCCTGAACTTTTATTCTGAGACTGAGGATCTCTTACCTTTTGCATTAAAACAAAGCAAGGGTTGCGGTCGAGTTATTTTGTTAAATGTAAACTAAGTAAAGCCTTTTGAGAATCCGAAGCTTTTTAGGTGCTAAGAATATTAACTTCAAATAGTGAGGGATAGGAAAGTTTTGCAGTATTGGATATTTACTCCCATTTTTTTTTTCAAAGGAAAGAGGAAGGTCCAGAAAGATAAATAATAAGTTCGGGATTGTTCTATCGAAAATCTTAAATCCTTTTTGTTAGTCTGGAAAGTCCTTATTTTTTTAATGCAATATCTAAAAGGAAGTTTCTTAGAGGTTACTTACTGCTTTACTAGACAGGGATTCCCCGTTGTTAGTTAAAAGCGAAAAGAAATAAAAATTTGGGGTAGTAAGTCAAAAAGGAGGCAGTTAAAGTCATTTTGAGGTACAAGGAATTGAATTATAGAGTTAGGGGGTTTCTCCTTAGAAGTTAGTTTAGCTAGAATTAAAAGTTGGGGCTTTTTTTGTCTTCTTTTGCCGGCTACTAGGGCACTTAAGAGTTCTTTTATGAAACGCAATTCCTTCTTTGTTAATCAGAGTCTTATCCGGTGGTTATATACAAAGTAGGAGTTTACTGTGACAGAATCCCTTCAAAAAAAATAGAATTACTTTTCAAAGCCGGAAGTGTAGCTATTTTTCTTAATAGTCCTAAAGAAAGGTTTGGGTGTCCGGATTTCTATGTATTAAGAGAGAATCAAACTTATACCTTAAGGGGGCCCGCAATAAATACTCCCTGTTATCATTTTTTACAATTAAAAATTTTTTTAAAGATAATGAGTACAAACCGATTTTCACCAATGCCGAAGTAAATATAAACTCTCGCCTTTATTACTTTTTCGGGTACCTTTGCGAGGTGCTTGTATCTACTACCAGTTTCATGTGTGATTTCAAATATATGTTTTTACTATTTACGAGGGGCCTTTGAATTCTCACTAAGAGGTAGATATCTGGTTATTTTATAGGAATCCCTTAAGTTAAAGACTCCTGCTTTTTTACTCCTGGTAAGGCTTTCTACTTTCTATCAAAAAAAGCTTTCTTTCCCTGTACTTATAGACTTATAGTATGAGTCTGCAGTATGCTTGTATGTTTTCTAATATTAAAGAGTGGTTTCAACTACATAAAAAAGGATTGAATCCTCCCTTTTTCGGTTTCGGAGTCCCAAGGTAAACTACTAAAATCTAGAATTCTATGGGCATTCCTAAGCGGTAGGCTTCCCTTTTTTATATCCGGGTATTCTAAAATTATTAACAGAGACTTTCTACTTATTCTTAGCTTTTATTTCATATTTAAGGTGTGAGGAGCTTTAGTAGGTTTTGAGGAGTCTTTATTAAAAGTTTGGTAGTCACAAGTTTTCCTTCTTTTAGTTAGTATCCCCGGGAATGGAATAATTTTAAGTGGTAGGTCTCTTAAATTAAAGTCTTAAACAAATTTCTAAAATACGGCATACCTCGAGGTTTATAAGCTACTTTTGATTTAGCACATAGAAAGGGGGCCTAAAATCTCTTTTTTAAAACTTCTCTGTGAAAAGTCCTAGATTTTTGCATGTGTTAATTGGGAGTAGACCCAGATTCTAAGTAAGGGCTGGTAATAAGAACGAAAAAGCGATTTTTGTTGCTCTCAACTATTCACTAGTAATTGAACCTTGAAATTCTGTGATTGCTATGTTTACTTTAAGACCTATTTGAAAAAGAATAGGCCGCTGGAGTGACACAGGATAGTATTACGCACTCTGATTTAGTATAGGTTGACCAAGTTAGGAATTTTCAAATAAACGTTACGAAACTTACCTTAGATCCTATCCCGAACTCGTTGTAAAGTCAATGCCCTGCATTTAAGTGTACAAATCGAGGGTTCTGGCTTCTCGGTGGTGTTACTTAGGAAGGATTTTTGTAAAATAAGCGACTCTAGGGAAGAGCTGGACCCTAGAAGACCCTCACCGGGTAATTGATATAAAAGAAAGTCTACTAGATTCTCTACTAAGGGGAGTGCTAACATTAGGATAGGAGCATTTTTCTCAGTTTAAAACGTAAGGTCCAGAAGGTAGTAGTTTTATAACCCAAAGATAAAGAGAGCAAAGACTGAAATACAATCGCTGAGCATTGCACCGACGTTTCCGCTACAAAAGGCTTCTCGTTTCTTCTAGAACTAAGTAAGTCTGAGTAGTACTTCCTTAACGGGGGCTCTGTATAATTAAAAGTTAAGTAAAGTCAGAAAACCCGCTTTATAACGCCTGTCAAATACTTCTTCGGAATACCTATACAAGGAGAAGCCTTACAGATAAAGTATGAGGTAAATGGCTTCTTTAGCTTTTTGTCCTTACAAAATCCACTTAGGATTTCTTTAGTTGAGAGTAGGCCTTTTTCGGATAATTAAAATTAATATAATAGAGATTCTGGAAGTACCTTTTGGCAACACATTAAAGAGTAGAACTCGAATAAACTATGCCATAAGGAGCCCATAGATTATCTAGAACAGCAAAGTATCCGATGTAATGCAACTCCCAATATCCGAGGAAACACGGAGGAGTCAAAGAGTCTAATAGGGAAAAAGGTATTTGCTTACTAAACAGGCTCTTTTTTAACACTTAAAGGCCCAGGAGCTGAGCTAAACCTTTGGCTACTAAACAATATAATAGACCCGTTGACATGAAGAAATTTACAAGGATTTACTAGAACATAAAAAGAGATTCTAACTCAAGAGCCAAAGCTGGACTTAAAATTACATCCCTCGGTAGCAAATAAGGTTAAAACTGAGAAAGTTGAATGGAGAACAGGCTTAGTTTCTAATAAGGAAACCTCGCACTAACTAGAAAGCTTACTTGCTAGAATGTACTGCTAACTCGGAGAGAGTGGAATTCACCTTTTCTTACCTTTCCTTAGAGACCCCTATAACAGCTAGCTCTAGCTTTATATCCCTCTTATCTTGAAATCAGAAACCTGGCATTAGAGTTTGACCTTATAGGACCACTTACTTCTTCATGACTTTTACTTGTTCTGTATACCCTGTCCTTGGAGCTATAATACTCCATCAGCTAGAGCTGCTTTCTTAGAGGGGTGGAAAAAGAATAGAAAAGGCTCTAAAATACAAATTACAAAGTTATAAAGACAAGGTTACCAAGCTATCAAAGAGCAGTATCTTACAGGATCCTAAGCTAAGTAACTGATATCTCTAAAACGAGACCTCTTAAATAGCCCTAAAATAAGGATTCCAAATACAGATATACAATACAATCGGAAAGTTACCACCTTTAGAAATAGAATTCTGTTTATATCTTAGAATCCTTTTGCGGCGCTATCCCTGTTAGACTATAGAAATTAGAGATTAAGATCTTAAGGGTATAGGAATAGACTCTCAAAGAAGAGAAGAATTGACACCTTTACCGTTGATCAGCTTAGAATAGAATCCGTCAGTTATCTAGCAACACCAGCAATCCCAAAAGAATTCTGTATATCTTCTATAAAAGACTAGGAATCTGCTCTCACAAAGAATAAGAGAATACCAATTAGCACCACTTGGGGCTCGCTAAGACATACCGACATTTATCGGAGTAATACCTAAACCTATCCCAAAGGAAAGAAACTAGGAAAATAGGGTACGTTAATCCATAGAACAACAACTCCTATAGATTAAGAATTATGACTCCCTTTCCTCCTAAAACTGGGAATTATCCTATATCCATTAGCAGCACTGTCCTAACCTAAAAGGTATCTGGTTTCTATAACGAGAAGAACTAAATCTGATAAGTACCTGACCTTGCATTCCAAAGATAAGAAGACAATTTCCCTCAACCTATTCTCTGCGCTACACCAAAAACCCAAAGGAAACTAATTAAGCATCTCCTTTGCCTGCTAAGCTATAATATAACATAGACCACACATAAGCATTAAGGAAGAACTAGAACTAATACAAGTCAACCTTAGCCTAGATTGACCTTCCAGCGAAAGAGCTAGGTCCTTTATTCCAAAGTCTGTGATAAGTTCCTAATCTCACAAAGACACTGAATACCTATATCCTGAAATATAGAGTCTTTCCTCTACCTCCAATAGAATAATTAGATAGTGCTTTCCCTCTTTCTTAGAGTTCTTTCTCTCCCCGAAGTACAAAGCCTTCAACAACTGCCAAAGCCAAGAGTTACTTTAATTCCTAGGAATCTCCGCCGCTCCTTGCTAAAACCAGGAATTCGTTATCTTAAACTAAACTCCATGGACTTCTCAATCTGTATTCTGTTAGCTGCATTTGGCTGGGATAGTCTACCTGGGAACTGAGGAAGGTGTTTGAGCTCCAAAGAATTAATAGAGTTCCTAAACTATCTAATGTATCAAGAAAGTCTTAGGACTATACTCAAAAGACAAGAGAATCTGGTTTATATGTTATCCTTTAGTCAATACACTTACTTAATCGGAATCCTGATAGATAAACTTACCTTGCAAACAAATAAATTCTGGTTTCTGTTATCTAAGATTTGACATTGTATTAACTCCTTTACCTGCTTAGATCGGAAGAGTACTCTTAGACTTTAACTCCTAGGTATCTAACCTAAATTCAGTACTCTAATAAGAGCTGCAATTAACAAAATAGTTCTTAGAAAAGGGATAGGATACTCTTTTAGTTTTTTGCATTAAAACCTAATCTTACAAGTTTACACTAAAAACAAGTTATCCTATATCTAGTAATTCTGAGAGGAGCTTCGCTTACATAGAAAGCTTTTAATAGAGCAAGGTCTTTCTTAAGATCACAGCGGTTTCTTTAACATATAAGGGCATCCTGATCAAAAATATTGTTTCCTAGTACTTGTACTAAAAGCAAGGAAGTTATAACTAAAGTCACTCAAAAAAGTTTATTACAACTGTTTAATTTAATAGCTTAGGTAGGGGTTTGGATAAGTACTTTTTTAAGGAACTTTTACTCTTTAAACTCTACCCTATTTCTTTTATAGGTTTATATATGTTATGTAGTGACAGTAGTTTGTTTTTTCCGACTTGTATTTTGCTTTGAGTAGAGTTAGACTAAAAAAGAAGCTCTAGGGGGATGGTTGTGTCCTTGGTTTAAATACGTGAGTCAAATAGTACTAAGATAAAGGCCTTGGCTATACATCTTTAAACAAAATTCAGGAGTCCAATATTGCGGATTTCCTGAGTTAGTAATCTTTAGGAACCCCTTTGTTTATAGAAAAACAAGAAAAAGACTCCGGAGTACCTACAACTCAAAAAGAACGAAATGAATTATTCCCTTTTACTAAAAAGGATTGGAATACTTTGGCTTTTACAACTTTACCCGTTTTTATAAACAAAAAAGGAACAGCAAGCTCTATATTATAAGTATAAGCCCCTTGTAACTTACAGACCGTTCAGTCGGACCTTCTCCAGTCATCGAGAACCTGGCAAGCCTTTTGAGAACTTAGTTTCACTCTGAAGGGAGGTCCGCTTTTATAAATAAAGCATAAATTTGTGTATAATCTAGCTTTATTACGAATAAGCCTGTGGAAGGTTTTAAGGCATCGATTTGCTAAATCAACAAACAAAGCATCCTTGTACATGGGTTCGAACCCTTACCTCTGAATAAAGGTGCTTTTGCTTCCGTAGGAGGTCTCCTAACCAAATCTTCTAGATATTTTTAGCGGTATTGCGGTATTTCTGCAGTATGAAATTCTAAATCATAGACTTTGGAATTTTAGATTATATAAGGTATAATACCAAGCATCCGTCAAAAAGGAACTCTTTTCGTATTAAACAAAGCTGGTTACGTATGTCGCTTATTAGTAGCCCCTTACTTTTGGAAAAAAGTTTTTTCTAGTGCTTATGGTCTTGGTGTATACACTTATGAGCCTTCATTGTAGTGAGCTAAGTTTTGCGTTTTTAAATACCGGGGCTGTTTCAAAAGCGGCTTCCCTTGTGGAGTTATGCGGAACCTGGTATTAATAGTAACCAGGGGTAAAACTTATCCGTAATGGCTGAAAACCGTGTGTTAATTCTTTCTCTCCCTCCTTTTCGACAGATTTTTTTATAGACCTTGATAAAAACGAAGCCTAACTAGCAAAAAGGGAGTTGCAGAACCCTTGACATAGGTAAAGGAGAAGTAATAAATACCCTAAAAGGGGCTCCTTTTATATTGGGTTTTAAGAGAGGCCCCCCTAAATTTAGCCATATAGCTTGCTTGTGGGTTTTTAACTGGATTTAGGAATTCAACTGGGATATTCTTTTAACATAGAAAAGTTCCCGAGAGTGCCCTTACGTTTAGCTATTTCTTGCAGAATTGCATGTGCCCCGGCTTTCACTAGCTTTATATTGTAGGATATTCAGTAAAGTAAGAGAGTTCTACTATTTAACGAAGAATGGGTAAAAATAATATATTGAATCTACAACGAGGGATTTCAAACAAGAGGAGGGGCTGCCGACTTATAACAAATACAAGCCCAAGTACTTCTGGCAGAGATCTAACATAAATTTTTTACAAGATTCTAGCCCATTAGGAGACTCCTTCTCATTATATACCCTACTTAAGTCTTCCTTTTAACCTTTTATTCCTGTTTCCCGGCGAGCAAAAAGAACTTACATCCGTTTGATACCCCTAGACTAAAAAATGTGCTCATTAGGAACTCTCTTAGTCTTTATTAAACCAATTACTGTGAGGCTTTGTTTTGTATAGATCCGTAATTTTATTCATTATCTAAGTGATTATGACTTTAGTAATTTTAGGAGTTTCGCTCATCGGATGAATTAACATGAGTCAATCCTTTCTATCCTACCTAGAACCAAATGGAAATCCGTAAATACCCGGACGTCCCTATATTGTTTATACCTCGCTTAATAAACAGCTACATATAATTTTAAGTAAGTATCAATCAAATTGAGTATCCTGTGATTCTGTCTACATTAAATAACAAATAAATACTTTGAAAGCAGTAAATGCTAAAGCTATATCCAAAATGCGTTGTTGAATATTTTAGAACAAGATCATGCAAAGAAAGAGGGCCCCGTCAATCAATAAGTACAAGGTTCTCCTTTTTTTATATGGTTTTCCCTCTACTTTTCCTAAGCCTATTAAGTAGATAGGGATATTACCCCATATTTGATTATTTCCTAATTTATATATGAAAAGTTGGTTATACCAGTAAGTCTTTTTTGATAAGTTTTCCTTCATTTGGTTGAGGTGTTACTAGTTATGTCTTCTATTTAAGTAATTTCACTATCGAGAAAAGCCTTAATTATCGAATCCGGAATTCCGTAGGTTAAAAGTCAATATATATGTGATTTAGTGAAACCCTTGGTATATTATAGCGGTTCTTAGATCTTGTTTGGAGTGCTAGTCTTTTTAGATTTCTATAGCAAGGCCTAATTGACAACAACTATAGACAGCTAATAGTAATAGGGGCTTAATATGATTACTCCTTACTTAGTTTTTGGCCCTTACTTCTTTCTATTCAATGACTTAAGAACCCAGCTAAAGGATTTGTAAACCTAAAAAAAGAGAGCTTCGTTTTATAAAACTTAATTCTTCTAAAAGACTCTCTCGATTTTCTCTAGATGGCCTTACAAGGTCTCATAAAATAAGCTAACCAAGACACTTCCGCGAAATATCCTCGATGATATAGCAAGGAGCTGCTTAGTTAGACTAACGTCATTGATTCAAAATGACTTCGGCTTAACTAACTGTAAAACTAAGAATATGATTCGACTGTTAAGGAAAGGAGGGGCCCACTTGAAATGAGATTTTAATCTGGTTTGAGATTATTTCCGTTCCTGAGCTTGCAAAGAATACCCGTGTTATATAAAGTTATTTTTGTTTAGATAATATGTATGTAATACCTTTAACGCCAAAAACATCGTAAAACACATTCAATTCAAAGCGAAGAAATGAGGAAAATCCTATCAAAGCATGATAGAATGCTCGTAAAATGACTACAGAAACGAGTTTACCCAGATTTTTCTAAGAAAAACAAAGGGTACTCTTCTTTAACTAACAAGGGATAACTGATTTTAGCTCACGTAACGTATACTCTAAAAGGGTTTAGAATTATTAAAGGATAAAAAGACCCAGGTATTCCTATATTTTTATTAGTCTATTTCATAACGGAAGAATCTAGTTTCCCGGGGGTTGCGTAAAAATGGGACCGAGAGAATCCACTTACAAATGAGAAACTCTTAATCCTTAAAAAAACTAGCTTCAAGTTTCTCCAGAACTCCTAAGTAAGTTGTAACGACTAACTAAAAACTTATACGTGTTCTGGACTGCCCGGCTGCGAGAAAACTTATATATAAACTGTGAAATAGCCGCTTCTGAAAAGGAAAGTATTATTTCTTAATTTAATATGGTAGCGGGGCGTGATTCCCTAGGAACAAATACTGATAAGAAAGGTAAGACCCTATAACAAATAAAAAGAGGGAAACCTCTTACAAAGCAGGCAAAGCAGGAGTACTACAATACTGCGATACCTTTGAGAAATGCTTTTGAATAAAAAAAAAAGTAAAGGGGCACATTTCTAAATAGAATATATCACAATGTCTTACCTTTTGAGCACGCATAATGCGCCTTAACTTATGAGTATCTAGAGGTCCTTGAGGTCGGCAAAGAAATCTCTTAAATAGAATTCTTTTTTTGCGCCTCTTTAAACCTACAGCTAATAAGCGAGCCCTTGACTTGCGAGATTCTTGCGAAAGTTCTTTGTGGTTTAACTGTTAAAATATACCGACGGTATACACCAATATCCCCGGGGACTCCTATAAAACCCGAAAAAGCTCCTTTTTAGTCTTTCTGATTCAAATATTCTAGGAGTTACCTTAGTTAGAAAGAACCTTTTATAATTTTGTAAATACAGTGAATCGTAAATATATACTTCCTCCGGGTCGATACTCGGTAATACAGGAGCCTCGTCCATCGAAAAGCGTAGGTTCAAGTTGTCCCGCAGAAACCTATTTTGTTTCTAAGTTTTACGCAAAAGAGGACTTTTGTATTAGTACCTTCTAGTCTAGAAAGGTCTTCTATTAGAGGACCCCCTTTTGAGAGTGTATAAGGTGGGGATTCTAAGGGCAAAGGTCGGCACGAGGAGATAAAGTAATAAAGAAAGCTTTTGCTCTCATTCACTAACTCAGATTTTATTAGTTTTTCTAATAATTCTAATAATGTACCGGCTTTTTCTCAGTCTCGTTTGTTGGTAGAATATACTCCAAACTGGAGTGCTTGTAGAGAGCCGTTATACTAGGAATAGCCCGCAAAAAAGTATTAGGACTAGTCTCTTATGCGATTTGGTACGAGATTTCCACAAGGATTTGTTGCATTTAAAGTAGCCCGCGGGGCCTTGTTATCTAATCTGTTGGATTTACTCTTAGTATTCCTTTTATCCCTGGCTTTTGTTTTGAAAACCCCTTTTAATATCTAAAGCATAAGCTTGTAAATTATTAGGCAAAGCCCTATCTCATATGGGTTTCATTTCCATCACTTTATCACTTTTAGAGTTCTTAGTCGAAAGGGAAGCTAGTTATAGACTTTTCAAATTTCCACTTGTAATTATAAAAGTCATAAGTGGGGGATTCTATGTGCTACAAAAAAGTATAATCTAATAGAGGATTTCCCCTTTAGTTAGAGGGTCCTTTTGAACTTGAAATTCTTAAACCGGAACCCGTTTTAGATAGCTTAACTTCTTGTATAATATTCAGTATTCCCTTAACTCGAGTACTAAAGCAGGGAATGCGTGTACAACATCCTTCTAATATCTTGATTATCATTATCTGGAATTGAAAATAAGAATCTCTGAGTTTCTCTAAACTCTAAAGTAAGACAAAGACTAAAGGATAAACGATGTCCCGTTAAATTACCAAAGGCTTAGAAAAAAGATCTAGTTTAGGCAGTAAACAAGCAATGATACATAGTAAGAGTAAGAAAGGTTTACACAGAATAAGACAGGTATAGCTCGGGAGCTTCTAGGTAAAGTAAGTTAACCCTTTTTACAAGGGATAACTTTAAAGTTAGGAAATCGATAAACTCTAAAAGGAGGGTTGTGCAGTTACAGTAAGTAATAAGAAATTTTGTGCTAGACTCTAGGAGATTGAAACTCGATTTTTGGAAGTTAACGTTAAGAATTTTTCATTATAAAGTATAAAAAGCTTACCAATTCACAGCTTAAATAAAGTGCTACTTATATCTGTTTAAAGGACTTTCATTGTATATTGTATAACATTGGCTTAGAGACACCTACCTCGCAAAAGCTTCCAAGCCTCTCCTGTAACAGTTTTTTGAGAACCCTTTTGATCTAGCAAGATATAATAACAATAGCAACGCCCCACTTTTTTGCTTGTACTAAACCGGGTTTTTGGGGGGAAGATTAAGTCAAAAAGTGTTTGTTGAAATCTGGATATTTTTACATTAGTAATAAACTCAAGTTCCTGCTTTTTGGGGTCGCTAGAGTAACCCTGAAATTTTGCGCTTCATTTCTGGATTCTTTTTGAGAGATAGAAACCAAAAGAAAGCAAAGGAGCTCCCCTTAAAAATGAAAACCTAGATTCTAGAAACCTTTACTTTTCTCTATCTTATTCTTAATCTGTATACCCCAGTAAAGCCACTTTTCTTAGTGCAACCTGTACTTATCCTAGGAGTATTCCTCTTATTCAAGCCTGTATGTAGCTTTTGTATCTAGTGTATTCTAGTAGTAGAGTTTTTTCTTATTAGTGTATTACTTTAAATGAGTTAGTTATAAATAGAAAAAGTAGTAGAGTCTAAGGTGTATCCCTCTTGTCCTATGCAGTTACTGACACTGTAGGAGAAAACCTCTTACCTAGAACTTTCTTAGTCTGCATCTTACTCTTCGGTAGGGTAGCCTTCCTATGAGCCTTACTCTTAAAAGCTAGACTCATTCATCATATTTTATAAAAACAGGGTGGAATTTTTTTAGTAAAAGTAAAGTAATTTGTATAGTCCTAGTAATTCTATAGAGGGTACTTCTTTCTTCAGCTTTCTCAGTTCCGGATCTAAAGAGGGATATAAATAAAAAATTTAGGGGGTATTCCGTACAATTTAATTCTAGGGGAATTCTGAGGCTTGAACGCTTTACTTGGGTTTGGATTTACCTTATTTTTAGTAGATTAAGGACCCCTTGGCCATAAACTTCTGCCAGTTTAGTCTCATACTCATTGCCCAATACGAGTTTTACATAGTATAGATAATTAACAGCACCCTGAGTCCATAAACTAGTAGGACACCGGAAAGGGATATAAAAAAAGGCCTAGCTAAAACTTTAATAGGTACTTACCATACCAAATAAGACGTCAATCTATTTCTATTATTGAGCATTCCTATAAGGTGTTTCCAGGCTTTAGAAAAGACCGCCCTTGAAAAGCTCGAATTTTCCTAGCTTGCGGAAGCTAAGCCGATTGCTGCTTTTTGAACTTTTATTTTAAGGTAGGATTTCCTTAGAGGTTTAATAAGTTAATACTAGGTCCCTTTAAAAAGCCCAGTAAGAATAAAAAACAAGGGAAAATATCCTCTATTTCTAGCAGGAAGATTTTGATAAAAGAGTTGCGCTTACAATGCTTACAAAATCAAAATATTACGTCCTTTTCCCGGGACGTAACTCTAGGACTAAAGCCTTTGTAAGAGTTTGAGTATCCATATAATAAAACTTGCCGGCGAAAGCTAAAGGTTTCCTTTCGGAAAAGAATACTCATATAATAGACAGTTTATATAAGGCTTTTCTTGACACACTTTAAATTTCAACGAGTACTTTACTTTTATAACTTTTCAAAGCCTGATACAGGCTGTTCTAAATCTAATTTGCTTAGAGCTGCTCTTGATACAAAAGGAACCTAAAGCAGAGGCTATACTTTTATTGTACCGGATTCCTTAGGGGAGTCCCACATCCCGGATAATGCCAGTTTTCTCTTTTTCCAGTATTTTTATTGCTTAAAGTTATTATCCCCTTTAGCGGAGTCTTAACTAGTAATCGCATAAGGTACCCAACTGTTACGTCTAACTATTCCATTATATAGATCATTAGTATAGAGCTAAAGATAAAGAGAAAAAGTAAGGAAACGAGATAACAATCAAATTAATAAAAACCTATGCATCAAAGGGGTAGTTTTATATAATTTATGTCTAATTACTGAGAATATACATAATAATTTTCTAGACTGTTGGGTGAGAAATATAAAATTCATTCTTAGATTTCCTGCAGTCCCTTAGGTAAAAGTAGAGTTTTGGAGGTATATTAATATTAACTTAAGGCGGCAATTTTTGGGAAGCTATTCCCTAGTATAAAGTCAAATAGATCCCTTATAACAAGTATAACTTTGAAATGCCTACCCCTTTTTCTGGGCTAGAGTTAGCAGAGCTTTCTATTTTTTTATTACCTTCCCTTCTGAAAAAGGAAATTCCCTTTACTTTAGTTTTAAACCCAAATTTTCTTAATAGCTACATACCTATACCCTGTCCTATTAAAAAGAAACCCTTCTTGAAATACCTCTAATCTGAGTCTGAAAAGCACTTCTTCCCTGTCAATTTCTTTCTTTACAGCTAGACTTTTATTCTGGCGATACCCGCTTTATGAGCCTTATCCTTGTTAGGAGATATACCCTTCTTCTCTTCTAGCCTATAACCGGAGCCCTACGCTTATGGGTCCTCTTGCAGCCTGTGCTTATCTTACGTGTTTTATTCCCTACTAAAAAAATTTATCACAAAAGGGATTCTTTTAGCTTTGACTGCAGTAACTTAGAGTATAAAGGCAACCTTATTACCCCGAATAACTGTCCTTTAAATACCTAACCCTAACAAACCCGGATCGGGACGAAAATGTGACCTCTATAACTAGCGAATACCTAAGGAAAAGACTCATATAAGTAGGAAAACCCCTTACTTAGGAGTTATGCCCTGGACTAGGAACCCCGTCGGGAAATATAGACAACGGGTACATGAAAGCACTAAAGCTAACAGAAAAAGCTCCCTTTATGTTAAGACTTTCCTCCTTAAGCTACTTTACAGACCTAGAAAGCTATCCGTTAAAGAACTTTACTTATCTATTTAGGATAGGAGCTGCCCTTATCTCTAGACTACTCCTACCTAAAGGCTAATACTTAACTAAAAGAAACTAACTAAAAAGTAATAGTATAGTTCCCTTATTACAAGAAAAATAGTAGCTACAACTACAACGAAGTAGTGCAGGTTAGAAGACTCGCCTTTTTGGAGGTTTTTCCCCTTTTTCTAATAACGAATCCTTAGAGTAACAATTAGCAGCTTAGCAAGCTAACTTAATTCGGGTTAACTTAAAAACCCAAAAGTATAGAGTATCCCTTACTTATTCTTAAGTTGTTGACCAAGGGGTTTCCAGGTACACTGCACAAAAAATGAAATATGCGGTTATACTGAAACAACAAAGTACACAGTTAGATTTTAAAAAGACTCGTGACACTCCACGGAGAATACACGTTAACTCTTAACTATCACCTGTTTTCCTCGTAAAAACTGTAGAAAACTCATATCTCGGCAAAGCCCTATATAAGTATCATAAGCGAGGGAGCTCTTCTTAGGGGTATCCTCCCGAAACACAAGGTTTATAATAAACGGATATTTAGTCTTGCCTTTTTTATTATTCCTTTTTTAAGTATGGATTGCAATTAAACGAGGGGTTGCCCTAAAAAATAAAGAATGAATGACAATCACTTAATATAGAAAGTCTTTATCACAAAATAAATTTGATTACACGAGAGCAAATAAAAGCCAAAAATTCCTCTTATTTGAGATTGAGGACACAGGTTCAAATCCCCTTAATACTTTAGAATTGGTCTAAAATCCGATTTGATACCTGGTAAAAATTCTTAGTATCCGCATTTCGTTATGTCAGCAACTTACCGATTATCGAAGTACTCTAGTTTTTCCAGATGTATAAAGAGTCCCCTTTTTTGAATAACCTTAACAGTCAACCCCGGACTTGCAAGATTCTCTTAAAAGCAATCTTTTTCTTTTAAAGCATTTAAGGCTTCCCTTAGATAAGGCTTTATAAGTTGTACTTAAATTGCGTACATCACCCTCGACTTATCAAGCTCCGCACTTTATTACTTGTAAAAAAAAAAAAGGATCCGGTATAATAAAATCCACAGTTACATTTTATTTTTCAGTCAGTCTTTTAGCAATCCCACAGGAGTTCTTTTTCATTTGAAACTAAGGGCTTTACCTGATTACACATGCTTCTTTTTTCTAACTTTTCGAGAAGTCCCTTTTATCTTTACTGTAATAAAAAGGCTTGCTCTTAAGAATACCCTCGCCGTCACCTAACTGTATATATAAAGGGAAGATTCTCAAGCAAGAATAAGTTCCTTAGAGCCTTAAGTAAGTTAAGTATTTGCAGAACTCTGTAGTCATAGCCAGTTCGTAGAAAAGGGGATCAAAGATAATAACAGAAGTTTTTACCAAGCTAACAGGAAGGCTTTGCAGCTTGCCCCCTTAAACCGGGTACTGAATAAGGTCTAATTCCCGGCGCTTAGGTTACGCTTTCGTTAACAAATTCCTTATTACGTCAAAATACAAGATATACGTATAAATACTACACAAGAGCACCCTAACCTTGGCTTAGCATGTGGCTCTTTCCTTGCTAAAACAGGATGAACGGGCAATGCTCTTTCGAGAAACTCGAATTCCTACAACTTCTCAAAAAATTGAGTAGGGGTAATTGAAAATGCACCACTCTTAGTATGGCCAGGCCCCATACCTCTATATCACGGGGGATTCAGATAGAAATATCAGCAGTACATAGAAAATATTTGGACTAACACAACCTCAAAGTCTCGGAATTTAGGACCCCTTTCCAGAAGCAATAATACTACACCAGACTTTCTAGGGCTCCCGTTCAAGAGTATAGAACTCCATCCTAGTTTTCCCCTTTTTATAAGATTTTAGAAGACTCGCAGTAGTTATTTCTTTCTGATAGAGGGGCCTAGCGCAGATCTAAGTATTTCATTACAAGCGGGTTATCTTATAAGAGGGCCCCGTTTAGCTTTGATACTCCTTAGTAAGCCTCAAGGTTGCTTGCAAAGTATATTCGCTATAACGTAGTCAAACTACAGGCTATAGGAGATGATAAAATAAAAACCCTAGCATCAAAAGCTTAAGAATCCTGCTGGCTATCTGGTTGTAAGTATAAACTATATCGGGTACGCATCTTTTTGGTCAAGGGTTTGTTACAAGACTAATATCTATGTGAGTATTCAGTAGTATTGTACTAAAAACTTGTTCTTTAATTTCAAAGTACTCTAGCTAAAGCTTTTCCTATTGTATTTTTCTAATAAAGGATTATGCCGCGGCTTCTTCTATGGATCTTAAAGCCCTGTGTATAATTAAAAAATAACTTTGTTTAATAAAAGGAAAACAAACCCCCAGTTTTTAACCTCTAAAAAAAAGAACATAGCTATAGAGATATAGCAACAAAGGAGTACAATAGATCCTACTACCTACTTATTAAGGTAAAGCTTTCACTTAACTATTATACGGAAGGTATACACACGCGCGTAAACGGAAATACCTTACTTACGATAACTCTGCTTATCGATGTACTTTTCTTAAATTTAACCTTTACTGGCAAAATCCTTGCATACAACATACAATATAAGAAGTCTTTACTCCAGGAATCCCTCAAGGGTTGCCCTGAGTCTTAGCTTGCTCCAAAAAGGCTGAGTAGTCAAATTAACTATAAAGGTCGCTAGAAGCACTTGATTTTATTAGAACCTACAGATTCTATTTGCTGGGTTATAGGCATTCTTTTCGAACAAAAAACCTTTTCAATTTTTATAGAAGAATACTTAGATTTCGGTAGGTATTTAACTCTGGGAACTCATCTGCAAACGCTGTGAGGGGCTTCTGACGGGATTTCTAAAACACAAGAATTAGAGCAGTATTCCTTTAGGCAAAGCCCCTTTTTCTTTAAGAAGTTTAGCTCATGTAAATGCGAATACCAGGGTTCGCATTAATTTGTTAGTTATTTGTAGCTGGGCAAGGGAATCTCAACACACAAAAGGGCTCCTTGATATACTAGAGCCATAAACCTCGGTTTTATATCAATTGTGAATAGCCAAAAAGCTTGAGTGTCCTGGAGGATATGTACCTAACCTAAAATATTACAACAAAAACCTAATTAAAAATGTATTATTTTTTTAATGACTCCCCTAACTTCGGATTCTTGTAAGGAGTTCTATTACCTATATTTCTTATTAATTAGATGTGGAATATGCAGTATTAGTTGTTAGAGTATTCTATACATAGAGAAATGAAAGAATCTAAACCAGTAAACATAAGAAAATAAAAGCAAGGGTTTCTTTATTAGTTTATGGTTAGCAGTTCGATCTAATAAAAATTGAGGAAACTCGAAACTAAATATTATACAACCGTTAATCCCAATTAAAATTGCTTTTTTTAGAAGTTAGGAAGAAGGAAGATATCTCTTAAAACTAACCCTACAAGACTCTCTTATATCGATGAATGGCAGTAATAGTATCGATGCCGGGTTTGGTAGGTATGAAAAGTCATGGGTTCGATCCCGGAGCATTACAAGAGATTTGCTAGCATTGCAGACCGACAACTCAAAAATTTCTGTTTTATAAGCCTTGAAAAGAGACTTTAGTTAAAACTAGGTTGTTCAATACAAGAGCTCCCCAGATCAGAAATGAAACCTATCTAAGGATAAGGAAGGGTCCACACCCTTTTTTGAAATGAGAAAAACTCTACGCAAGAGCTTTTCTGACTTTACAGATTTTTAGATGTTTCCTTCTCTCATCTTAACAAGGCGGAATTTCGGGGAATCGAATAGGCAGATAACCTCTCAAAAGCTCCTACTTAGTATTAATAAAAGTCAGAACACGAGTTAGGTTTTTTTACCAAAGCCACAATCTCCCTAATTGCAATTCGGTTACTATAGCTGCCTAAAGTGAGCCCGAGGGCCCGTGTCTTTCCTGATTATAAAAAGAATAGTTATACTAGTCATTAATAAAAATCACAAGTAGACTAAACAAGGATTTCTTTAGAAAAGATAAGAATTCCAAGAGCAATCTGGGGCTAGGTTTTTTCCAGACAAGGTACCAAAGGGGTTCTGTCACCTCATTTTAATTTAAAGTTGAGAAAACCAAAGTCTTTACTAATTACTAATACAGGGTATAAATATAGTATAACAAACCCTTTGAAAATCCTATAGCATTTAACAGGAACCCCGTTTAAGCAGTAAGAAACTCCTAGAATACAAAACCCTCGAGGATGTTGTATTATTTCCCACTCGCAGCTAAAGGATCTCTCTAGAGAAGTTAAAGAAAAAGTAATTTAAAAATCTCCTTAGCTTTAGCTGCTCTGCTGCCCTTTACTTGTTATAGGAATACCCTAGAGCTTTTACTCCTCTGTTAGTATAAATAAATAGAAAGGAGTTTTCTATTGGACTCCTCTTTAAGAGTCTAAACAACCCCTATTTCATTTATTAATTTAAGTCGGATCCTTGATTTGGGATCTTCCTTTTAGAAAGGACTCGTTTACAGTAACTTTTGAAGAAGCCAAATTCCTTTTTGAAAACTTTAACGAAATTTAAAATCTTGGGAGGTCTCAAATCTACGCGGGAGAGGCGGGTCCTAGTATCATAGTAAAACCAGTTTATTTTCACTTAGCTTTCACGGTAGCCACTTCTAGGCAAGGTGCCCGGTCTTACAGTGTCCTTACGGGGCGCCTCCTGAAAGCAAAAAATTCTATAAGAATCTTCTTTTAAGTATCTATATAATACTTGGCCTAGTTTTTTAGTAAGTTGAGGAATGCCCCAGGCTACGCAACAACTAAGAAGCCTCCTTTTGTCTCCTCATTAGGTACTTAACTTGTATTGCATACAGGGAAAACAAGGTTCCAAACCTAGACGACACCCCCCTTAAAAAGTCCTAGATTAACGCAGTACCCTGAGCATAGCTTCCCCATCTCGTTGCTAATAAGCTTTCTAGCCGTTTTTTAGAAAGGGACCCTTATGTCTGACCTAAAAAAAGGAAACCCCTTTTATTGAAAAGGACTCCTATAGAAAAATCTCTCGAATAGACAAAAGATCTTGTATTGAATTTTAAAAAGGCATACTCTAGCTTTTTTTGATAGCCCCTAGTCATGCTAAGACCCACTTACGCACGTTTTTCCCTAATTTCTCCACTTGATGCCAAAGTAATAACTGTGTTTTTAAAGTATCTACTGCTTATAGAGCAAACTGGGGATTCTTGCTGATAGGTGTATACCCATATAAGAAACACCGAATATATATATATATTAATATAAGAGAAATCCTCTTTTTGGAAGAATTATCATTGAAGTTTTGTGTTACACTAAAGGGTTTAGAAAGTACTAGGGGCTTGCTTTTGTTAAGAAACCCTATGAAATCTGGTACCGGCAGTCTAATCGTAATTATACTTATGTAATTTATCTATTATGGAATCTCCAGAGATTTTAACTTTAAAACAAAGTTTTATTGCCTTGAAACTTAAGCAGTATGAATAATTGTATAATAAGGTAAAAGATATGCTATATTAAAGCCTCTCTTGATTTTTGTTTAGGAAAGCACAAGAGCTAAACTATTAGCATAAAGTTTTCTGAGATTCCTGAATTGAACAGAACCTTGCATAAGGTACATGGGTGTAAAAACAGTCTTTGCTTTGCTAATATAAAATTAGAATAAAGAAGTATACTAGAAGAGGGTCCTTATTCAAAAAAATATTGAAAGGGGACAATCCCTCTTATAATTATGGGGCTCTTCCTGGTGCAGTTTATCCCCACTAGGGGCTTTCGGCTATTGCTATCCACTTTAAGGAATTCCGTTTTCGTGGAGACCCCGGAATTATATACTTTTGGAAATACTTTACTTACAAGGGAGGGAGTCCCCAGAAGTAGAAAAAGTTTTTCCGTGGGTCAAGATCTTTACTCTCGAGGTAACCCTATATCTGTCATTTATAATTCAATAAAGCATTTTGCAAAAAGAAAGGGTCTACTGACAAGACAAAGGCAATATCCCAATGAAAAAAATTTAGGTACCGAGCCCTTTGCGTGTTTCATAATTTTGATCCTCCGTGTTTTTACCCTAAAGCTTCCTATGCAATGTTTACCTATATTTAAAAGTCTAGAAATTCGCTTAGACCCTCCTATTCCGGGCAAAGTTTTTTTTTTCTTTGATGTAGCAAACCGTGTTGTATATTAGCTTGTAGGGAAAACTAAGCGCAGAATGGTAAGCAATTACGTATACACTAGCCGATAAAAAAGGTAGAACTTTTAAGAAAAGATTTTTTCTTGCTATTAGGAGTTCTGTCCTGTTTAATAAGTGTCTTTGCTATGTGGCAGTAAGCAGTACCCCTTTTTTCTAATATACGAGCCCTCTTATTCTGAAGTCGTACGAAGTTTTCAACACAAGGATTGCTCACTTTATAAGGGGGCTTTTTCCCGACTTTCGTAATAAAATGAATTTGGACGGGACTTCTAATTCTCCTTTCGAAGCTGCAGTACTATCTGATAAATACATTTGGTGCACATGGGTTTTGATTATCCTAAAGAAAGTGGGTTAAACCGGGGTGAATCTTTATTGGCTTTAGGTAGCTACTTTGATCTAAGGAGACTGAAACCTCATATGCAATTAATTATAGGGAACTCTAATATATAGTGACCCAGTTCCGCAGGGTTTGTGCTATGCATTCTAACTAGACTTTGTGCCTACAATTTGATAAGCCACTCCAATCCTGCTTTATGGACTAGTAAGAAAACTGAGAAACATTGCTATGTTTAGTTTACCTTCGTTAATGGACTTATATTAAAAACCCCTTTCTATTATACAGAACTTCCTTCGTCTTCTTTCTGTCGGTAACAAGGACTCTTTCCTAATCCTACTAAGTTCCCATCCTCTATAACCATAAACGCATAGGGCAAGAGGACGCTTGACAATCCAATACAATATCTTATATAATATCTAATTATACTATATTAGAACTATAACTCTAATACAAATACAATTAGGTACGTAGGTATAATAAATAAGCTAAGCAAAGGGAACCTAAGAGTACAGTCTCTATTTCTAATAGCGCTTACGCTTTCCCCTACTGTTGCTTCCTCTCTTCCTACAGCGCCTGCTCCAGCTAAAACAAGTCGTATAAAAAAGAAACAGGTAAGTCAAAGTTTAGGTCAGTTGGGTATTATAAAGCAGGAATAGGTGCTCAAGTAACTCTTGTGCATTAACCTTCCTGCGGTACCCTCCGGTCGGTAAAAGGGACTCTATCAATGTGCTTATAAGGTTTGTTCCCTCCTTACTGATAAGAACAAAAAGAAGAGGTTTTATCCCTTAACAAGTAAACTATCTACTACTCTTATTATCTAAAAAGAACTAAAGTACTTTTAGTTATAGGTAAGAAAATTCCTTAGAAGATAGGGAATATCCAGGTAAAGTAACTACAGGCTACGAGTATGGGTATCTCCTTTATAACAAAGACAGGAATTTCTTTTAAGAAGAAAAAGAGAGCTCTGAGAGTATTATAAGGACTTGGATAGGTATTACTATCAAGAAAGGGTAATAAGGGACTCTTTTTGTTGTTAGTACTTTCATGTCAGAGCTTCCGTACTATACTTTAGTGTTACTGTCTGCTAGTTAATAACTAAGTGCTCTGTTTAATGTGGATTTCTTTTTCCCATAAACCCTTTGTAGTCAAGGGTTCTCTTCATTCAATGTATTTTGTATTATGGATAAACTAAAATTCAAAAAGGGTGGAACAGAAACGCTTATAAGATTTTCTTCTTCTGGTAGTCCTAGGATTATAGAAAGGATAGAATTTCTGTTTCTACTTAAATTTTACTAAAAAGCCTATAGGAAACTCTTGACTTTAAATGTATACTCTATATTTTTATTCCAAAAAGGGAGGTTAAAGGTCTATTTGAAATGCTAGTTTTTACAAAAAGAGGGGTTCCCTTGAGGTTAGGAATGATTAATAAGCCCAAACTTCCATAACTTTCTAATACGATTACCTTGTAAAAAATTTTTGCGTCTAATCTAAGAACCTTATAAATAAAAAAACTAAAGTAAGAACCTTTCAAAAGAAAACGACGGATTTCCCGTGAGCGAAACAGAGGATCCTAATGGATACCACAACGGGGTCCTGGGCCCTCCTTGTCAACCCTCTTATTGCAGCCAGTAGTAAGGAAACCTCGTATCTAAAGTAAGTTATTGAGTGCTATCTTAAATAAAGTGGAACCTATGCCTAAAAAAATTGCGTTTTGTCTCCAACCCCTTTCGTTAGTTCGAGAGTCTTTAGTGGAAAATTGACTTGTAATGTATAATTAGAAATTAGAGTCCCTTTATTCCTGAAGTTTAAGTTAAAGTAGTTTTAGGTAAGAGCGAGGTTTGCCTTTGTTTCCAATCCCTAAATAAAGTAAAATAATAAGAAAGCTAAGGGAATTCCCATTAAAATAGGGGAAGGTGTATAGGAGCAAAGGATAGCTTAGTACTAATCCCGGCCAGCAAGTCTTACTTAGATATTCCTTGTTTTGAGTGAAATTAGGGTTGAAGGTATTATGATAAAGATCTTTCGGATTTTACATAGCCAGAGGAAAAAATAGAAAGAAGACTCTTCAGGATTTTCCCTTGAAAAGACCCTCAGTCAAGGAGCTTCTTTAGTGATTTAGCAACAAAATGGAGTCTATCTAATCAGAAAGAGTAAGATAGGCGGTTGCCCTTAAAGGGAGCTTCTCACCCAAATCAAAAAGGGGATCTTTATCTAAACGGGAATCGGTCTACTATACTTGGCAGCTCGTATCTAGGACTGGTAAATTTTTAGCAAGCGCCCTTATTTCTCTAAATTAAGGATTTTGAGTAGTAAAGTATAGGAATTCTTAAAAAACAGACTTAACAGGAGTCTTTAACTAAAACCGGTAAAAAGAGGAGGAATTCCTTTTCAATAAGGAGTCCTAAATGCCTTTTCCAGATAGACAAGTAAACAGGAAAATTCACTTGAGGGCCCTCTCTAAAATCCAATTTTGTTTGAGGTTTGTATTGAGGCATTTTTTTGGTATTGGATTAGTAATGAGTAGTATTATATAGTGTTGTATTACTTGTTTAAATAATATAATATAGAGAGTGTCTTTATAATTAGTTAATTAGAATTTTTTTAGTAAGATTCCTCTTCCTTGTTGAGTGTAGTCTTAAGAATTTCTAGTTCTGGAGAGTTTAGGAAAGAGAATGATAAATATTAGAAGGGAATTGCTTCAAGCTCTTAGTTCTTGTAGTTGCGACAGTGAGTGCTGCTTGGTAATTGTCTTAGAGCAGCTAATGATATTCGTTTTGTAAACCAAGGACTCTGGAAAGTACTTAGCAGATTGAGTTCTTCTCGTTATAGAAACCTGATCTAGATTTTTTTATTTGTTTGCAAGACAGGTTTATCTTGATTCCGAGAATTCTGTTTAGCTGGTAAACTTGTAAAGAAAGGAGATTCCTTATTGAGAGGACATTCCTAATCTTCCTATTCTACTGGAGATGAAGGAGTGAGAATTCCTTGTATTTGTTCTTTTGTAAAGCAGATAATCCTAAGAATTTGTATTATATTAGTATTCCGATCTATTAATGGGGATAAGGTGTATTAGACAGAATCCTTTCTATCTTCTATTTGTTAAGGGGCTCTTCCATAGGAGAGTACTTATCTGATTCGGATCTATCAGGTTTAGTACTCTTAGATATTATACCTGTATTCTTTGTAGCTTTGTATTCTTGGCTTTGTGAGAGTACAGATTCTAGCTTTGATGATAGGAGATTCCTAGGTTTTTTCCATTTAGGATTTTTTAGGAAATTTTCTTTATTAGGTGGCAAGAACTCTATTTTGTAGTTTGTAGCTCGCTGCTTTTATTTAGAATAGAAAGTATTGAAGCTAAAGAAGTTGAAGGAAGTTGTTAATTCTAAAACTCCTGGTATAGCTTGTCTGTGCAAGCCCTCTGAAATGGGGAATATAGCCAGTATTCCTTATCATTTGTAGTAGTAGCTGCTCAAGATGTCCAGCTTGCTTTAGCGGAATAGGCATTTAAGGAATTAGAAAACTAAGTAAATGAGGTCCATAAAGTAGGGTTAATACAGCAGTTTATGGGTTTTATGTATCCACTAACAGGTATCTAAACTGGTAATAAATGCTAGAATTTATAATAACTTTAGACTTCTTTGCTTTAATCTTTATTCTATAGAATCTTTAGTTGTTGAAATTGATATTGACTAGAAAGGGTTTATGGGATTTCCTTATTAAGTAGGTCTGTTCAGCTAAGGATAGAACTCTATACTATAACTTTAAGGAGAGTATTCTTAGTCTTAGATATTAGGATATTATCTTTCCATACATAAATAATAGGTATAGCTCCTTGTCTTGTTTTCGTAGGACTCTATATTCTGGAGCTCTTGTTCATTAATTTGTAGCTTTAACCTTTATTAAATTAATAAGAGGACGAGGTTGTTTTTCCCTCAATAGTTCTAGGATTTCTTGTAGCTTTGGTATCCACCAATTCTTTGAGAGGAGATTTCAAGGTAAGAAAGTTTATTAGAGTTGCTTAGCTCTAGCAGGGTCTTTTTTTAAGATTTTGAGTATCAAGTTGAGTTCTGTTTTTCCAGTTTTTATTTTAAGGGAAAGTCAGTTTTTGCGGTTAGCCATAATGTAAGTAGATATATTCAAGATATTTCTAACCTCTTTTTACTGATAAACTACAGAGAGCTGGAGGTCCTTCTCCTTTACTTAAGAAAGGCTCTATATAAAGTCTAGAATTCTATCTAATTAAAAGTAATGCAAATCTTAAGTCTTTTAGCCTGGTAATACAAGTACCTAAATCTCCTGTAAGTCCCTCTGCTCTATAGGATATTCCTCTAACTCTAGTTCTTTCTCCTAGTGTAATTCTCTAACACCAGTAGTTCCACTCTAGAAGTCTAGCTCTCAAAGTATGAAGAAGAGTTAAAAGAAGTAAAAGAGGTATGCAAATAAGTCATTTTAGGCAAACAAAATAAATAAAGAAATCAGTAAGACTAAGAAGTGAGGTGAGGTGTGGCTTTAAGGTAAGTGGGTTTTCTTTGTGTTTGAGCCGATTCAAGAGTTCCGGTGAAAGGAAGAATTTTATTGAACTCAAGTTTGTCGGCTGTTGCTTCTAGTGTAAGGTTGACTTTACTTTAATACTACAAAGTGCCTTAACCTCTCCACCAAGGATGTTTACTCGGTAATAAAGATTGACTCCCAATCAATTAAGCAAGCTTACCTCCCGAACGATAAAAGCATAAAACAAGAGTCATTATCTATAAATAAAGACTGATTATCTATCGAATCCCTATTAAGTACACAATACCTACAGTTTTTTCTTACTAAGTCAGGGAATAAGTCTAGCCTAAGGGTCAAAGAACAAGTAAGCTATAGAATACTGATGTCTAGTTATAGTTACAGGAAATAAGAAATTCTGGAAAAGGGTCCTTTTCTGGGAAGTCACAATTACAAGTATTTAAGGTTCTGGTTTTCTCGATAGTAAAGATTTGAAGCTAAAGTAATATTTGTATTTTTAGAGCCGGCTTTTCTATTTATTCTAGTAGTAAGGCTGTCAAGGGTTTCCGTTTATGATGAAGGGGAGGCTTTCTCTTCTGCTTTTGGGGGACTCTGTAACTAAATGAAAGTAGAAATTTGTCTTTTTTAGGAGCCTTTTCTACTGGGGTTCTTCTAGTGTAATGGTTTCACTATCAAGAAACTTTATGGGATTAACCTTCCTCCGTTGCGGGCGGTAAAGTGGATGTACTCAAGATTCTTGTAAGGTATGTAACCTCCTATACGATAAAGGCATAAAATTCTCCCTTAAAGACGGCTATCTATAAAGGTCGTCTAGAATTCTATCTAATTTAAGAGTAATACAAATACCAATAACTACAAAAGTGGCACAAGCAACTAAATCACGAGCCTGTATAAGTTAACTCCTTTAAACTTCTACTGCTATAGATCATGGTCTAGCTCTTAGGAAGGCTTTTCGGCACCTAGTGGTGAGTGCTTTTCCAGTATCTCTAGCTGTAGCAGCTTTAACAAAGGGAAGTAACAGGTAGCTATGTTATTCTAGAACCCTTAAATCAATTCAAACCTATAAATCCAGTCTGTCTGTGTCCGTAAGTCAAGTCTTTCCAAGAGAGATTCTTTAATAGTTGCTCTATTCTGTTTTTTAATTTAGAGTTTTGTAAGGCAGTCAATCAAGCCAAGGGTTTCTCCTTTATAGTATAGAATCGAAGTCCTTTTCTGGTCTTATAGTGTGTAATTAACTATTTATTATACTTATTAGGCCTTAACCTCTCCACCAAGAATGTTTACTCGGTAAAAGAGATTCGTGTATGTACTGTACAAGGTAGTCTCCCTCTTTAAACGATAAGAGCAGAGAGCATGAGGGAATAACAAGATATATTATCTTGAATACAATTAAAAGAATTAACTACAATACACTTACTAACTACGAAATAATCTAAGTAGTCTTTTCTTTATCTAAGTATCTCATCTCAACAAATAATAGAAATTGTTGGAGTATAATACTATAGCTACAAAAGCTCCCCGTTGGTTACAAGACAGGCCTTCTCTTTCTCTTTTAGGTGTCTCTCAGCCAATAATGTTTCATTAAGGTCCTACAGGATATAGTTCCTATCTAAACGGAGGTCTTTATAGCGCTCGAAAGAGATTCTCTAACTATCCAGTATTAAAGAAGTCTGTCAATTAAATTAAGAATGCACTTTTTCCTCGGGTTCAAATGCAACTTATTATATTGAATTTGGATCCTGATATGAAATTTAGCCTTAGAATTTAATGGAACTTATTCTGTTTTCGAAGAAAGGTACAATTTGTTAGACTTTTTGTATGAGTCTCTCGGATACTTTTTTGTTCTACTTACTAAATTAAGTATGGGAGTTATTATCCCGGACCCTATGCATGCAAAACGAAGTAGCTAAGCTCCGTCTTCTCGGCACTTAAGCACGGATAGACCTAAATTCCATTTTTGTAGCTGTGATGAGTTAGACTTCCTTGTTGTGTTGTTTAGTCAACGAATCAAAGGTTAACTGCACTGAAAATAGGTGAAGCATCATAACTTTGCGATTCGAATAACTGGTGTACAAAAAAGTAAAGTAGGAAGCTACGATAACATGATCCAGAAAACGAGAGCCCTTACAACCTATACCCTTTTCAGATGAAGCTCAAGTTTACCAGATAATCAAATCAAGGGTCTCTACTTAGGAATAATTTGATATCTAAATTACCCTTTTATTACTATTTAATTTAGTAAGGGTTGCGACTGGATTCCTCTTTTATGTGAATACTAAATCCGAAATTCTAATAAGAAGTTCTTGAATCCCTTAAATAGCAAAGTCTTCATAGGCACACGAAAATTTCTTGTATTATCCCCTCTACTTTAGCCCTATAAAACCCCTTTTCCACATTTTTCTGATAGACTTATAAGTTACTTATTTTATTTCAAGGAAGGCGTTTTTTTGCTAATTATATGCTTCAAAACCCTTAATTCTAAGCAAAGGGGTTGGCCTTGTAAAAGTCTCTCATGTCTTAATAGAGATATCCGTTTCAAGCAGAACCTTAGGAGATAGTAGTTATGCTTCCCAAGCCAGGTTGAATATAAGTTTAAGATTCATTTTTGTACCTTCCTCCTTAATACTATATAAAGAAACCCTTTTGCATATTCTAGAACCTGACATTTTCTAAATAGAAAACTAACAGGTATTTAATGCTTACTGTAACAGATACCTTAGCCTACTATAATAGAGAGGTATGGGCGGCATATGATATGAACCTTGAAATGAAATACCATTATATACACGAAATCTCCAATAAAAGAAAGTCCTGCTCTTTTCAAAGCGCTCGCCTTATAGTCAAATAGGTCAGATTGGTAAGAATTCCCGGGTTCTGAAATCTTAAAAAAGAATTTAGAAATCTTCTGTTAACGAGATGTGATGTTTAGGCTTTATTTAGAGTCCTGGACAAGTAAAGGGAAACTGTACCAGGATTCTCTAATTATAGAGTTTTAGTTATATCGACATACACTATAGGCATAGGCACACACTTTCATTTCACTTTTGTATTCCTCTTCACTTTCTTAACTTGTAGTTTACTCATACCCGCTTTCTTACTACTCTGTATCTGTATACCAATACAACTCTTCGCAGCTAGACTACTCCTGAGAGCTATTGCCTTAGTCTTTGCAGCACTCTCTTTTTAGGCTTCATCATAGCTAGACCTGCTTTCTTAGGAGCGATAGTCTTAGTAAAAAGGAGTTATGTACTCTTAGGGACTTTAGGACGAGTTAGTATACACTACTCTTAATTGTAAGTAAATAGTTATAGGAAGGAACTGAAGTATATTACTAGTAGTAGGAAAGTTTTCTATAGATGTATTATCTTTTTTTAGTCTTATTAGTAATAGATAGTATATAGATTTTTGTTCTATTAGTTATTATATCTATTACTATCCGTTACTTATTAGATTGGTATGAAAATAGACTAGAATAGTTATATAATAGATTGTATTAGTTGTTAAGGGAGATCCCTCTTGTACTCTTTACTGACACGGAGAGGAGTTAGCCTTAATAGATAGGAGATGGTTACTCGACTGCAGCGGAGCGGAGGAAAGGTCTTGTTAGATAGAGATATACCTACATACATTATAGGCACAAACTTATGACTTCCTTTTGACTCTTGACTTATGTACCTACCTTAAGAGAATACCTGCAGCTAGACTTTCAAAGTACTCTTGGATATTATGGGATAGATTCTTACTCCTCTTAGGATTCCCTAGACTTACTGTAAACTAGAAGTCAAATTAGAAGACTCTTCTTGTTAGTTCTTTCCTGTTGTAAACCCATTCTATTTACGACTTGAACCTATTAGCGCGCCCTTATCCAATTTAGTTTGAATTGTCAGTGTTCAATCTAGATTAAAAAGCTGATCAACTGTCGCCCAGCAGTCTTATCTTAAAAGTATGAACACTTTTAAGAGAGTACCAGTGAAGATTCATAGTTTTCAGTTTCGAGAATTCATATCGTGAGGTTTCCTTTTCTATGTCATTCTAAACTAGTTAAAAAAACTATCTTAAGATCGCGGGAAATTTCTTTCTTAGTTTCTACATAGAATTCATTTCTATAATCCCGGAGTTTCATACCTGATTAATTGAAGTAGTTATAATTACTGAATTCAAAAAGAGTCCGTATATTACTTAAAACATAACGTCTTTAGTTAGTCGCATATCTAATGCTAAGAAAACCCTCGGTTGAACTCTTTAACGGTTGGGCACCCCGAAAAAGAATATACTATGACGAATTAGCAGATGAGACCCTGAGATTGGTAAGTAAGGCATTGGAGATAGAACTCGGCTGGATATAAAAACGCATTAGAATTACTCAAAAAAGGTTTTCTATTCAAGCATTCTACTATATATAGGGATTTCATTCCCCATTTCTGAATCTGAAGTAGGTTGGTTTCCATAGCTAGAAGATAGATACTAGTCGCGCGTCGAACCAAGAACTCTGTAACTAGATAAGGAATATTAAGTATACATCAATTTGACGTTTGTTAAAATCACTTAGGTGAAAATGTTCAAATCTTATCTCGACTTTCAGAATTGACTTATTAAGTCTATAATGAATGTGGGGTGTGAGCATCGGCTTTTTAATCTAGCGGGCGCTGGTTCAAAGCATCCCGTAGGAATTAAGACTTTCGATCTTCTTATTCTTATGAGTTGGAGTAAATAAAAAACACGAACTGTAAAAACCGCTTAATCGAGATAAAACACAAAATGAAACTTAACGAAGCATCCACAAATGCACTAATAAAGTTAATTCTAGTTGAGTTGTAGCTTGCAAATACCTCTTAATTTATTAACAAAAACCCTGGTTGAATATTGAGTTGTATAATATACCCTAATTGAGGATACATAAAATACAGGATCTATAGCTATCGACGAGTCCCCCAAGCTTAGTCTTAGTAATTTGATAGGAGGGCCCTTTTACCTCCAAGAATTGCCAAAACTTTTGTTACTATTCTACAAGCCCCTCCGCATCTGAGAGATGTAATTTTATAAGGCACCCTTAGTAGTTAGCAGTACCTTAAAAAGCATTATAAACCAAAATTCTTAGATAAGAGCCTCATACATTACTGAGAACTTCTACTACTTTAAAACTCATTAGCTTCTAAAAAAAATGAAAGGAAAATATGCAATCACTTTAATATAATGAAGGCAGTGAAAAGGAAGCACTTAGACATTGACAGGATCCCGATAAGCCAAACTAAATTTGGAGAACGTATCAAAAAAGGATGCTTACTTAATTACCCAAGAAGTCCTTTTAGAACCCTGCATGGCATTACTTTTATTTAGCAAATCTTGAATCATTTGTATGAATATGTAAAAAGCACGCCTCGGAAACCCGCAAGTACTGGATTAAATTGAGAGGAATTCCTATACTTTATTTTAAGGTTAAACCCTTTCGAGGCCTCTTTTATTATATTTATTAATAAAAACCCTAAACCTTCTAAGTATTATTAAACCTCAATTGGCATCTAAAGCAGAAACACGTTCAAACGAGAGCCTAGTCTTACCCGACCTTCCGTATTGACCCAAGCGATACCATAATAGGAATAGGAGGGCCCCTAATAGCTTCCTTAACAGATATAATTAGAAAAATAGAAAGCGAAGGCGGGCCTGTATTTAACCTTATTAGGAAGTCCTTTATCTGGCTTTTGTCTCATCGAACCCCAGGATTCCTTTTTCATTATTGCTTGTTTTCTATAAAAGGGTTTACCTTATTAAATCCTTGAAAAAGTTTGGCACAAAATTCAGGTTATTCCTATATTTTTAGGGTTTTATAAATTCGCTTACGGAATCAATTACCCAGGTTCTTTACGAAAAATTACTCTTTACTTTAGTATAGGAGAATCCCCGCTTGTAAACGGATATAGAGGTTTGTACCTAAAAATACCCCCAGTAAGGTGTTTTCTCTTCAAAAAAAACTCACTAAAAAAATAAGTGTAACTGCACCCAGAATCTTAGTATGAACCTGAACTTTTATTCCCCAGTATTGGGGTAAAATAAACCCGAAAGGAAACAAAAACGAAAAAAAAAGGGGGGATCCGGGACCTCTCCTGGCTATAGACATAAACTACTAAACTATACTTGTCGAAAGGAGCACCCAAACTTGACCGATAGCTCCGAACCCCTGCTATAGTTATAATCCGGGACTTCAATTGCATCTTTCTAAAAGGGATTGCCTTATGCCTGTTATAGTAAGAATACAGATTTTATTACTTGAAGCGAATTTTGACCCTGGGAAAAGTTGTAGCTTGGTGTTTTTCCCATTTCCATATAGTTAAAATACTTGTTATAAAGTATACTATAAACAAGGAAGGCTGTTTTGTATTTATGTATGATGTTTTCAAAGGCTCTGCCCGAGTAAAATTACGTATTGTACAGGGAGAGCTTTATTCGACTAACCCGTGATTTGACTTCGCTATAACATAACAAAAAGCACGACTTACACAAACTCTACTTAACTTAAAGGTTTTCTTTCCTGTCTAGTTATTTCGCGTATTTCCTCCTAAACGATTTTAATATTTATGCTAGTTAAGCTGAAGAAAAGGGGCCTTTAACTAGGAGTTCCTAAAAAGGGAGATTCATGTAAGAAAACCATTGCTTATATAAGCGAGTTGCGTCTTCACTAGGAAAGGCTAAAAGCTCCCTTTCATATACAGTAAAAACAATAAAACAACCTTCGGTTCCCTCTTGAGTTCGCCTTTTGGGTTAGTTCCAGAATACCTCGACTCAGGCTACGAAATCCAGGGCAAGAATCTGATACAAATTAAGCCCTTTTAGTAAAAACAACCCTAGAACTTATATTAATTCTTTCACTTATCAAACTTAGCATAAAAGTAAGACACCCCTACAAGAAAAAGTTTAGTGGGCCTTCAAGCAATGTCTCAGAATGAGAAGGGGTATTACTTTTGGAACTGCCCCAGATAAATAGCATTCTAGATAGTAAGATTAAGGTTCCAGCCTCTTTATCTAGGCCTGAAAACGGTGACTTCCCGAGCTTCGATTGAAAGCGCCTTTTTATCTGCTTTTTCTAAAAAGTTGATAAAACGCGATTAAAGAACCTTGAATCCATTGGTTAGAATTGCCTCTTTTTTGCCCTTTTACAGAAGGAAAACGCCCGAAATCGACCTATTTTTAGGTTTTTGTAAATTGGGAACTTTTTCATGTTTTTTACATCAAAAAGTGGTTACTTCGACGCTTTGTAATCGCTTACGTAATTCTTTTTCTGTGCTTTCTATTCTAAAAGGGGAGAGTTGTTTTATTGGAATGTAGAGATGGAATACACACACAGGCGCCCATGTGCATGAGCGTGTACCATATATACTATACCATGGAGATGATGAGGAAGATGTAGAGAGGGACCATGAGAGGGGACCAGCCAATAGATGATGTATGAGCCAGGTGTTCTCTTGTTACCCCCGACTGAGTACATCCGAGGGAGGGGCTGTTCTGGAGTAGTAATAGGATTGCCATACGTGTACATATGCCAAATAAGACCTACTTGCTTTTCATGGTGCTTTGTTTTCTTCTTCTACTGACTTACTTGACTTCCTTTCAACAGGACTTATTGTTTTGTTATACCTGTACCTTCTTGAAGTGGGTTAAGACCTATACCCAGGCTTTATAAATAGTTACTTTATTATTTACTTGTTTAGAGTTTATTTCTTTATGTGTAGGGGTTTTATAACCTATGAATTTCTTGCCTCTTTCAATTGGGCTAAGAGCCCCTCTTTTTTTGAATGGTAGCTTGGGAGTATGGGATTTGTTTTCCAACAATTAGGGGCTAATAATAAGGGCGAGTAGTTTCTTCCACAGGAAGCCCAGGGGAATTCTAACTAACAACTAGAAGGGTTTCCTAAACTTTATGTCACTTTATGCAATGGGGTCTCCGGGTTATTCGTAACGAAGGAGTTTTAGGGACTTTGAAATGAAAGTAGGAATTTTTTTTAGGAGCTTTCTTTTGTAAAAGTACTAAAAAGAGTTTTGATACTGCTTGTAGAAACAAAAGCCCCTTGAGCTGAGGAAAGTCTCGGTCTGGATACAGTACTCTTTCAAAATTATACATGTAACAAGCATCCTTTTGTAGTTTCACAATCAAATTTGTTTGCCCCTTTATTCTTAAGAATTCTAAGGTAGACTTAAAATCCTAAAACCTAAAAATTCGGGTTTTCCAAGAGCATAAGGTTGGGTGTTTAGCTTCAAAGAATATGTTCTCTTTACAAAGGGGAATTCCTATATTATTTAATAAGCTTAAGTGTCGGGTTACTTAGTTCGAAAGTCGCGGACCTTTTACGGATAATAATTGTTAGAATTATACCTACCAAAAGGACAAATAAAGAATAAATATACGACAAAGTTCTTTAGAGTGGGACCTTTCTACTATGTATAACTATTACCCCTAAGGTGTACCTTTTGAAAGATTAATCTAGAATAGTATTTCCACCGGATTAAGGGCAACAAATGACCAAGCTTTAGATAAGAGCTGCGACCCGGTATATTAGAATGAAAGTGCCACCTCTGCAAAAAATGTTATTCCTCTTATTTGTAAAGCTTAGATATTCTTCTTTGAAAGACCTTTTTATAAGACTTAAAAACTCTTTTTCGTAAACATTAACTCCTTAGAAAGTCAGTCATTAGGCTATGCGTTTTTAAATGCTATTCCAAGAACTTTTTGTCCCAAAAGCTAGAATAGCAAGATAACGCCTAAAAGAAATCGCTTATATAAACCTCTTAAATGTTACATTATTAATTACTAGTTGGGGCTGCTAAGGGAAGGTTTGTAGGAGCCAAGGCTAGTAGTACGTAACAGGGTTGATACTCTACTGGTAAAGGGAGTTTGTCATGGGTTTCGGATAAGCCGCTATTAGATTTTGTATACATACCTAAAAAAAAACTTACACATTTCTTGAGCATTTTCAAAGCAGGAACTTTATTTTATAAAAGATTAAAGTAAACTTGGATCATACCTCACAGGTCTTACGAACTACGAAAAACTCTTTATCAATGATAGTACTACTCCTTAGTTGGCATACCTTTCATAAATACAGAATGGGATTCCCAATCCTGCGTGACTCATCTACACCCTCTTTTTTATTGGGAGGGCGAAGAAAAATCCAGTTTTATAGCTAAAAAGAGGCTTAGATTCAAAGTTTACAATACCTAAAACTAAGGTGAGGAGAGCTTAATTTCGTCTAGTTTTCACGCGATTCCCCCGTTAGATAGAATTTAATAGGATTGCGTAAAAGTTTATAACCTTGGATATATGGCAAGCCCCGCGGTTTTCCTTTGACTAACAAAGAAAATCGTGAGTAAAAATAAAATAGGTTACAGAAAAAGGTAATTGAATTCGCAAGAAACCCTATATTCCAAAAGATTAAATAAAGAGGAGTAGTACTATTACTGACCTTCTAAAGTGTGGAAAAAGAAGTATATCAACCCAAAACAAATTTTATTAAGACGAGACTTAACGTTTTGCAGTCAAGATAAACGAATAAAAACTTTTTATTTAATTTGGGTTTTCGATTAGAAGAACTCCTGGAAAAAGCAATTCAATCGATTCTCTTTCTTTTTTCGTGCCCTACACCTGCTGGGCGCCCCCACATACGCTTTTTCTACATTTTGCAGGTTTCTGAGACTCTAAAATATCTGGACTAAAGACTTGCGATTATAAGAATGAGTGAGATAAAGCAAGGTCTTTCTAACTAAAAAAGGCCTTGATAGAATGCAGAACTCTAATAGACTAACTATCAAGGAAAACCTCGATACAGGTATAGGTTCCAAAATAGCTATCCCCAAAAATGTTAGCAAAGTAAAAAAAGGGAACTCGTAACAACAAAAAGAAGAGTACATTAGCTATAGGGAATTAACACTATACATTTAGAAGTCCCCGAAATACGATATAATTACTAGTAATAAACCCCTCCTCGAATTTCTGTCCAGAATCGAAAGGTCTTGAGTTCAGTAAAGTTTCCTCTATGTCTTTGAGCGAAAAGATTCTTAAGGTGATGCAAATTTTATAAAGCTTTTTATAGGTTTACCCTCTTTTTCTTCTAGTTCTAAAGTTATTCCATTGTAAAACCAGACCCGGACTTTGGGCTTTAGTAAAGGGGGCTTTGCTCATATATAAAGAAGAGTTCATTAAGCTCATTAAAACAGAAGTTCGTATTCCTTCCACAAGCTTTATATTCTTGACTTTTTTATAGAAAAGGGTTTAAGGTATGCACTATTGTGAATCCATGATAGAGCCTTTTGCAATACCGAGGTTAAAGTTAAGATAAACCATCCTTATAAAGGAAATAGAGAGACTCAAAAGAAAGTAAAAAGCCTATAACCTTTAAATTAAACGGAAGAAACTCCTATTCCTATGTAGATAATAAAATGACTTAAGTAGAATCTTGTTTTTAATCAGAAAACGCTCTACAAAAAACGAATTTGGAAGTGAAGATAGAGCAATGACGTAGTTGACCATAACCCAAAGGTTCTAATCCGACACAAGAAGATGTAATAAAGAATCTCAAAAACTCCGACTTCCGAAAAGCGTTTTCGAATTTACAATGCAAGAATATTTTCAAAAAGCGCAAATATAGGGTTCTATAGCGAGCTAAAACTTACTTTAGTAACTTTTGCGTACTGGATTATCTTAGGGCTCGTTACGGATTTCCTTAGGCAGAAGCTCCTTAAATTTAGAGTCTACCTTTTACCCGAGATTAGCAATAAAACAGAGGATACCCTCCTAAAATAAAAACGTAAAAGTTTGTAAGGAAAAAAGAAGGCCTCGTGTTAATGAACCGCGGGCAATCAAATCTCTTAGAAAGATTTTGTTGGCTATTGAGTATAATATAATTAGTACTCGGATTTTCTTTTATAATAAAGTATAAGCCTTACCACCTGATAAATCAAGAATTTCGAGTATTTTGTATTAAAACGGGTTTCTTTAAATTATTAATTATGGAGGAATTTCTCCTTTTATTTTACTACTTCCATATTAAAGTTACTCAAGTTTTTGAATGAATTATATTCATTTTTTGTAAATTCGAAAAAGTATTACTTTAACCACTCTTATCTAGTACTTTAGCAAATCTAAAAGCAACAGGAATTCAAGGACCTCTCGAGAAACACTAACTTATTTTACCTAGGTTTATAAAATATAAACTTTTAAATTACTTACCAAATCCCTAAATTACAAGGCGGAAAACCCAAAGGAAATGCCATGACTGTAAAAACTTTAACTGCAAGGAAAAGCAACTAAAATAATTTATTTTTTAATTAAGAATATTCACTTCACATTACACCGTACTTAAAGAAAGGGTTCCCATTACTTACTCTAGGCTTCTAGGGAGAAGGAAATTCTTATTCAAGGAAGGGGTGTATAGCTCAGTTCGGTAGAGCATGGGGGCTTTTAAACTAACGGGCACAGGTTAGAGTTGGAAAGCTGCAGAGTGCAAAGCAAAGTGGATGCAAAACTGTATCAGACTTGTGTAAAAGTATAATCTATTATAGAAAAATCCCTGTTTCCTGAATAGTAATTGATATAACAAAGCCCTATACTACCTGATTCTTACAAAAGGCCCAATCCTCATTCAACATTGTTCGATTACTTCAAATATTATGCATTAAGACAAAACAAGGAGGACTCCCCGGGTACTCTTAATCACAATATACTAAGAGCTTTAGAATTATACTAGGGCAAGACCCGAAATTCTTCCTAAATTGATCGACGCAACTCTTTCTTTACCTTAGAAAGCTGATAAAAAACTCTTATATAAAGGCTACTACTTCCTTAATATACTGAATCCTCCGAGCCCCCCCCTCTATAAATAAAACCCCAGACATATAATTTAACTTAGCTCGCTATAGATTTGAAGCCTTCCTCGACGAAATAAAAGAGGCTTTCTTCTCATTAACTATAAGGTCAGTATGCATTTTCTCCTTGTTCCCAACTGCTCCTAGTTCGACTTCTTCTCTTCTAAATATATGTTATCACCCATGATTTTAAATTAAAAATAACTCCCTTTTCATAAAAATGACAAACTTTCATTAGTATTAGATAGTAAGGGGTACTAAGTACATATGAGGTATCAAATTATATATAAATGTACAAAGTGCGCCTATTTTTTTTATAAGGGTAAAGCTTACTTTTAAAAACACCGATTGAGAAGTGTTATCTTTGGCAATAATAGGGATCCGTAGATTTTTGAAGCTAAGGTTTTGTTAGATTAAGTTAATGTCCTATTATAAATCTTGCTATTAGTGGCTTTGTTCATTCCAACCCAAAACTTTATTTTAATCTCAAACAAGTAAAACTCAAAGCTCTCACAAGGGCAATTGAGGAAAAGTTTCTTTTTCTTAGTGAGGGAAAGAAATCTCCGAAATACCGCGATGAACTTAAAAACCTTATCTAATAAAAGGAGGCAGAGGGATTCTTAGGAGTATTATAACTGTTAAAAGTAGTATAGATATTGTGTATTTTTTATCATTTGTTCAGTTGGAGGGGACTAAGCCATGCCTGTTTATACGTATATTTTACTCAACTTTGACTACATGCTATTTCAAAAAGCTCTGGATCATGAAAGAGTAAATGCGGGTGTGTTTTCTTTATAGAGGGGTTTTGGGACTTATTTATGGCAGGACGAGCTAACATAGGGACTAGAACAGTGAGGTACTTTAAAACAAGTAGAAGTTTCGCTTACTATTTAGTAGTGGGTAATAAAGAAAACTAGCACAATATAACAGGGCTGCATTTCTCACTTGTTTGGGAATGAAAGACGAATAAAACTCTTGGGGGTCTCGTTTGAATAAAATAAAGTTCTTTGCAGGGACTTGGGTACACCGAAATATTGTAGTAATAAGTTAAAGAAAGGTTCGGTAAATTTTACTATACTTAACCCATACTTTTATTAGCCTACATTCATAGAATTCGGGGGCGAGGTTTTTTTCCTTGTATTTTTACGGTTACTACAACAAAATGTTATTTGTACACAAAGTTGTAAGTTAGGTATTAATGAATTCTTTATACTAAAAGGCTAATAAACTTATGGTTTTTTTGATAATAACACCTTCCGAAAAATTTTCTAGAAACTTGCTATTCACAAATTCCTTAGGAATCCTTAGATTAAAACCCCGCTTTCAGTAATAATCTCGATGCAAAGGGAGCCTTTCACTACTAATTAAAATGCCCAAAGCTTAGTCTAGCATGCCCTATTTATGGAGTTTAACTTAGGAATTCTAGGGAAAATCGCTGTATATCTCTTGAATCAACTAAACCTAAATCCCTCTATCTATAATTTGTAATAAAGTACAAGCAGCCCCTTGACATAAGAAGCTTACTAATACCGGAGTAGCAACTTACCAAGCATATTAAAAGTGCAGTTATGAAAAGTAATCCTAGAATTGGCCAAGCCCGGAGACCTTCTCTATATCAAAATTTCCGCAAAGTTTAGGCAAACGCTTAATACACCTTATAGGAACCTTTTAGACTCTTAAAAATAAATGGGTACTCCAATTCTATTTCTATTTGAGTAACTTTCATTATATAACAGAGACTCTATTTAGATAGAAAATGACAAGCTATTCTTAAAGGGCTCTTTTTAGCGGAAAAAGCTATTTTAGAGGAACTACTACAAAAGCGGCAAAGATTTAAATTCCGAAAAAGGGGAAGTTCTTTCGTCTAGCCCCGGTAGTTAACCTAAGAGCATAAAACCGAAATCCTATTTTACAATATTTAAAGAAGTCCCACAAACGCCTATATAAAATCACTTATTATTAAAATAACTAGGATTTTTGAGATACAACGGACAGAGTAAAGTAAAGAAGTGAGCCCTAAGCCTCAACCCAGTTCTATCTATAGGAAATCTAAACTAGGGTTCCTATTACGGTGGGGATAGGGAGAATAGGAACATAATTAAGGTTTCGCTTATTAATCTCCTTAATTTATAGAATTGTGTAATTACTAGTTCGTAGTCAGATCTAATATCGACAAAAAGGCATCAACTAGGTAGAAGCGAGGTTGACAAGTAAATAGCTATTGAGTGTATCACCACTTAAAAAGTGTTATTTCTACAAAATTTAAGTAATATACAAGTTGTTAAGGCTTCCGACGAACTTATACCGGACCATAAATAATATTATGTATAACACGCTTATTTCAAAGACAATTTGCAAGTTAAGCGACCGTAGAGCACAGAGAATTTCTACTTAGAGTTATAGGAATTTTTCTTTAGAGCTGTCACACTAAAGGGCTATTCGATTGTTATTTCAAAAAAGAGCTTATAAGAAGACCACCTAGCTACTTTACCCTCAAAAGTACTTTAAGGCTCTAGTTCTAGCAGGTTTAAGAGTAGGTATTGTGAGTAGTTGTTATATCATTTTTAATGAGTAGAGCTCTCTTTTCTTTTACAAGGAATAGAGTCGAGCAAAGCTAACAACCTCCTTAAATACTCAGAAAAGAAAGCCCGAGATAGTAAAAGGTAGTATACATCGAAATCCGTAATTAAGGGGCATTCCAGTATAAAGGTTTTACACTGATTGACTTAGGACTCGAGATAATCTTGCTAGGTATGCGGGTGTGCATAACACACTGGGGAAAGTCCAGGACCATGGATCAAATTAAGGCTTTGCACTATTATATTATAAGAATTATAAGAAGGATATATTTATATAATCCTCAATTAAGATTAATAAATAGAAATTGCTTAAATAAATATTCAGTTCGTAAAGGACCGAAGTTTTTCTAAACCCTTTGGCTGTCACTTAACCTAAATAGAGATAGACCCGTCTGCTTAGTCACAAGAGAGAATATTAGCTACATGTATTAGAATCAGAACTTGAGGAATTTGTTTCCTTAAAATTTAATTAAGAACAGTTGTCCGGGACATTTAAGATCAAATATGCTTTAAACTTGGATGCAACTTGTTCAAAGTGCACTCCTATAAGGCAAGCCGCTAGAAACTAAAGCAAATGTTTGCTTCCCTTAGTATACAAAACAAAAGGTAATACCAAAAAGGATTTGGCTTCAATTAAGTGCTACCCCCACAGTCATGCTAATGAACGCTCTTTAATTTAGATTAATTACTGACCACCTCGGATTTTTTCTCTGTTTTATTTTAAAATAAAAATTTTTTGGTAAAAGGTCTGACTTGAAAGGAGTGGATCCCTAAGTTTTCTCCTAGTCTAGTATTGACAACTTATTTTCAGTGAAATAGTCCGAGCCAATCTAGTCTAGTTTTCTGTCTAGTTCGATGAAGAGCCCTGAAGTGTAGGACAGGGCAAATCCGCGCGATTTTAATTTAATCTGTAACCCCTTAGGTTCAAGCCCCATTTAAAAAGTGAAATAGCTGTATAAAAATTTACGGGAGCGCCCTATTGAGGAGCCCATGGCATGGGTAGAATCTATAGGCGGTTTGAGGTTTCAAAAGAAGTTTTTTACAGGGTTTAGTATTTAAGGTTAGGGGGTTTCCAGGTAAATGGAGAGTTCTTAGGAATTAGTAGTCCTAGTGCATCCAAAATTTCTAGTCTCAGGTTTTCTTACCGAAATCTTGTCTAGTATGTTTACGAGAATTTTTTTCCTCTTGTGAAGCTATAGTAGATTAATCCTGTATTATATAAAAATTTTAGTTAAGTCTGCGTAAACCCAAAAGGAAAGTTTTAAAAAGCTCGCTTTATCTGGTAAAGAGCCCTCGTTCTGGGGCTAACTAGACCATTAGTTAGTAAGAGTAGGTTCTAGATTTGTTTTTAGCTAGCCGGGTTCCTAAAAATTAGTGATCGAGTCATAATAGATTAGATATTCGTTTTATAACTTGGTAGGATCAAAGAAGGTATATCCTGATAGATTTCTTCTGTCGTTTAACTGAGATAAGTCAACTATAGAGGGGGATGCCCTCGTTTGCAACATAATTAAGCTTCTCTTAGCAATAAAGAATACTGTTGGTTCAAAGCATCCGGCAGTGTTATAAAATAAGGGGTTCCGTCCATAGATTTTGAATCAAAAAGTCCTGTTTCTCAGAGCTCCCGTATTTATAAAGTTCCTAAGCGTAGAACCGAATTAAGATAAGAACAAGACAGGCTCTCTTTTAGTTTTAGGAATTACAACTAAAAAAAAAGTAAATTCCTTATTTTAGAAATTTATAGCCCTTGTTGCTCCAACTTGACTTTACGAGGGTTTTGGACTCCTTTATGGACTCGTGCTAGTTTCGAGTATCAAAAATTCTTTATAATAATGAAAAAAGTCTTGACCTATTTTAGGATACTTTGGTATATGGATCCCCTCTTTCAAGAGCAACCCGAAGTGAGCGTTTTAAAAGGCACAAATTCTTAGATACCCGTGCCCCATAAAAAGAAACTGTATTTTTCTTTGTAAATTTTCTGCTTAAAGTCTATGATTACCCGGTATACAAAAATGTAACCACAATATTCACTAATCTACAGTATAACCCTAAGGCCTAAGGAAGGGTTTTATATTAGCTTATCTTGATCCCTCGCGGACCCCTGTTAGTCAGTACTACGCCATTAAGAAGCCGTAAAAGGGGACAGTAGCTGTGGTGGAAACCAAAGAGGACTTTATAAAAAAGTACAAATAACCTAACTGAGCCGCAGTAGACGTGTAGTCTTGGCTCTTTGTAGTAGAATTTTCGCAGGGAATTATCCCTTTATGGAATGACTAAAAACCTGGTAAGCGGTTTTCTAAAAAATATTAATTGTCCTTTTGGTTATGATGCTAACAATAATAAAGATTTCTTGTATACTACCGAAACTGAAACACAAAGGAAGTCCCTTGATTACGGCATTAAAGAGAAAGACTCATTTAGGGTATCCCTTTCACATAATAAGTAATAACTTCAGGATGTCATATCTTTTTTTTTTTAGAATTGAATGCCTTTAACATATCCTAAACTACGGGCCCCGCACAAAAGAAATAGCTGTGTAGAATTCATTTTTAGTTCTTTCTCTTAGTTGTACAGGATATATTCTAGAAGTCCCTAGAGCAATTATAGACCCTATATTTTACTATGACTAAAAGGGGAACCCAGAAACACCGGAATACAAGAGCCACTTACTCCGTTCTTTATCTCTTTTCCTTAATCAGATTCTTGCAGAAGAATTTTTTTACCTATTACTTGATCCCTATATCATTAAGAAATTACTTGTTATTTATAGGGCCCCATTGGTACATCAAATACATAACAGCGGATTTCCTCCTTAATTTTATATCCTTATTTCTAGACCCGGAGCTAGAGGACTTTCTTTAAACCTTTATGTGACTCCCTCCTAATTATAACTATTCCGGGAAACACGCTCCGATCTAACGGCAACGTCCCTAAGCTAAATTCAACTTAGTTAAACCCCTTTCGTGTCAAATCCTTCTTTGAAGAACGTAAATAGGATCCTACTTACTTATCTTATGGACAACTGGAAATATTCGTACCCTAAAAAAAGAAACCTTATCAGACTAAACTTAGGAAGCTCTATACATCGTTTTATCTACAGTTCTTTAAAAGAAAGCTGGCTTCTTGCGTAAATAGGATGCCCCTCCCCGACGGCCCCCGGTACCTTACCTACTCTATTCTTCTGATACAAGGAGATAACTACGGATATAGTCTTTTCTTTGACTAGGACTCGAAAAGGACATGGATTGTTCTATGAATGAGTTAACTTAAGGGTCCTCCTCCCCAAAACGATTCCATTATTGGCCTTCACTTCAACTTACTAACAATGTAAGAATAAATTGCATTCGAATCTATGCTACCCCTGAGAATAGAAACACCTTGAGAAATACCTAACCTTTACCTAGGTTTATAAACTGAAAACCCGGAATTTGAGCCTGAAAGTTACTCCAGTTGGACTCGATATTACTAAAAATATACGTATGATGCTTTTCTAATCTAAAGTAATCCAGAAATCTCGATAGCAAGAGCACTCTTACCCTTTCTTCTAATTAGAGTTTCCTATTCCTAAGTCTAGAATACTTGGTTGTTAACTGACTGGTTATAGATTATAACCTCCGACAAGGTATTATAAAAGCTTTGGGTTTTACATAAGGTTACTCTCTTGTACTATATAAAGCAAAGTTAGAAGTTAGTTTGTAGGGTAAGGTAAATGTCAAGTGTTGAGAATCCGAGTATTTAGGGCTTGGGGAGTCGAGAACTAAACAAATTAAGTATGGTTGAAGTCTGTAAGTATGTGTTCGCAAATCGATAAGATAAAGGAAAAGGGTTCTTAACCGTGACAGGCAATGGAACTCACAAGGATAAAGGTTTTGCCTTTACACTATAAAAAAGGGGAGAAGGATATATAGATAGTACGAGTTAATCCCTTCCAAACGAGTCCACTTAATTAATTATAAAAACAATTGTAGGTCTTTTTTATGCAAGAATCAAAATATGAAACAACGGAGCAGGTACTCCTCCTCCCTTCTATCAATAGGTTTTGAACCATGTACACGTAGCTTCTTTTCATAGTGCTTGGGCTAGTTGTCTTGTAGTTTCAACCCTTCCTTTACATACAAAAATAGAGTTTTATTAAGATATTTTTGGATACCTTATTGCCGAGGGAGACTACTGCCAAAAGAAAAAGAAGACTGTAAATCCCCAGGTTTGGTAGGTAAAGTAGGAAAATTTGTATTTTAAAGCAAGGTCGCATTTATTGTTAAAACTTATATAACTCTAGATGAACTTTAATCTCTCGGTGTCAGACTTGTTATATCCTTGAAAAAAGAAAGTCTTTGGGCTACCCGCTTAATAAACAGTGTTGCAATTCTCTGTTACAGGTATCCTTAGGCATTTAATGCCAGTTAAGAGACTTTTAAAACCTCCAGTATTCCCCCGGCTTCGTGGAAATGTTACAAGTAAAGTGTAGATTTTTGTATCGTTCAGAGGATAATGATAAAAGGGATCTTCTAAAACTTATTATATTCATAACTCTTTACTAATAAACCTTAAAATCTTTGCTACGACTGAAAGAAGAGCCACAGCTGGGTTTACTGGGGGTATAATAAAAGTGCCCCAATTTATTCGTCTCTTTTGACCCTCAGCATAAGAAAAATAGGATACCTAATAAAAGGACTGTTAGCATCCTGTGAAGAGTTCCCCGATTCAAGGGAATTCCTTATTCCATATGATTTGCTCGTAATTTTACTTATTACTAAAGCTATGACTTAATTTTTTTGTTACGGCTTTTTTTATTTAAAAACCCAAATCTAGCTAAGGTAAGAACGATACTTTTTTTTACAAAGCTACACCTACTCGTCAGTTGGGTATAACCTATTATCTCAATCTAGTTATAGACCCTTTCTATCAGTTCTAGTACACGGAATGCCCCAAAGCTCCCTTTCCTATTCTTAAAATTTCTTGTTAAAACCTAGTTATACTAACGAAAAACCTTAGTAAACTATAATAATCCGCTGGATTTTGAAAGGAGATCCCTTTACTTTTTACCCGGAGAGACCTTTGCGCTAGGAAGCTTCTCTGCTATTGTATTTTTATTCCAAGAGTAATTTTTTAGTTTTATAAAAATATCAACCCCTTTTAATCTTTTTTTTTTTTTTTAGAAAGATTTTACTCTGAAACTTGGAAAGGATTCCTGTACAATTCGGACACGCATTATAATGACTCTATAGGAAACCTGACTCTCCTTGAGCTATTCCACGCCTATCTATAAAAAGAAACTTTTTGCTAAAGTCTTTTATAGCGCAGGGCACATGGATATAAGCTCTTTCTATCTTATTTAACTTTCGGGAGCATTTTTACTAAAAAAAGAACTAATATCCTTTATAAATATAGTTTTACTTCTCTCTGAGATAGGGCTTATCGGCTTAGTGCTTTACGAACAAATTGACAGGTTAGGACTCTCCATTTCCCTCTTAAGAGAATGCAATACCATCCTTTTTTCATG